>MJUU01050627.1:152844-169934 GCA_002080025.1 Modiolus philippinarum | reverse complement strand
CTGAAAGCTTACATCAAGAGGAATCCAAAGAAAAAAATCCCATCGAAATCCAATGAAAAATAAAATTTTTTGGTTATCTGTAAATTTATGATTTTGGGCCCCTTCGGCCCCTGATAGCTGGGTAAGGAAACAAGTTACCAAAAATCTAATAGTAGAGCGCTATGATAATTTTTCATTAGGAATCCTTTGGAAAAAATTGCATCAAAATCGGACTAAAAATAATAAAATGAAATTTTTGAAACTTGCCCCTTTTGGGCCCCATTTATCTCGTGAATGGTACATGCCACGTGAAATCCGTTGGCATACTCCAGATTGGAAATTTTCTAAGGAGTTTACTGAAAGAAACCCCATCAAAATCTGATAAATAATAAAGATTCTACAGTCAAATATGTGAAAACAACCAATTTAACCCCTTTTGGCCCCTTTTTCTAAAACGGGCGGGGCCAGGATCATAAAATTATAGCCCGGGCTAAAGCATGTGCCAAGAAACATCATACTAAAATTTGAAAATGATCTGTTCACTGGAACCAAAGTTATGCTGTCCACAGACACAAAAATAGCCAATTTAACCCCTTTTTGGCCCCTTTTTCTGAAACGGGTGGGGCCATAAACCCGAAATTAAAACCCGGGATAGCCATTATGCCAAGAAACCACATACTGAAATTTGAAGATGATCCGTCCACTAGAAACAAAGTTATGCTGGCCACAGACGCCGACGCCGACGACTGCACCATAACATAATACGACCGCAAAATTTTTGCGGTCGTATAAAAATCAATACAAACTTTATTTTAAGTTTTATTGTCATTTTATATATTAAACATAGGTAATCAACGATTACAAAGTTCGCCTCGTTATGGCACATGGACACAGAAACCCAATTTCGCCAGGGTGCTCATATACCATCCCTTATACAAAGGCTAAATGATCTTACCATGTACAGTTATGGAGACCTGAATTCCGACATAAACGGAAAAGTGACCTAATTTTGCCTGGATGCTGACCTACCGGTACCCCCTAAGATGCATGCACATGCAAGGTTAGATGATCCTACCATGTACAGTTGCTTAGATCTGAACTCGGACATAAACTTGAATGTATGTCATTCATGCGGAAAATATAGGTCAAAGTGACCTAATTTTGCCTGGATGCTGACCTACCGCCAAAGATGCATGTACATGCAAGGTTAGATGATCCTACCATGTACAGTTCCTTAGATCTGAACTCGGACATAAACTTGAATGTAAGTCGATAATGCGGAAAATATAGGTCAAAGTGACCTAATTTTGACTGGATGCTGACACTAGAGATGTCAAATTATTAATCTCCTACTCATATTATTAATTTTTAATAATTTGGGTAGGAAAATAATACTTGCCCTCGTAGATTAAGACTGACCCGCCTAGGTTAATAATGACCCACTGAAATTAAGAGTGACCCACTGAGATTAACATACTTATCCTCTTAGGATGGATAATTTTGGAGTGTCAAATTATTAATCCTGGCGGGTCACTCTTAATTTCAGAGAGTCAATTATTAATCTTGGTGGGTCAGTCTTAATTTCAGAGGGTCAATTATTAATTTTGGCCGGTCAGTCTTAATCTTCAGGGGTCAGTATTATTCTCCTACTCAAAGTATTAAAAATTAATCATATGAGTAGGAGATTAATAATCTGACATCTCTAGTGTGACCTACTCCCAAAGATGCATGCACATGCAAGGTTAGATGATCCTACCATGTACAGTTGCTTAGATCTGAACTCGGACATAAACTTAAATGTAAGTCGATCATGCGGAAAATATAGGTCAAAGTGACCTAATTTTGATTGGATGCTGACCTACCGCCAAAGATGCATGTACATACAAGGTTAGATGATCCTACATGTACCATGTACAGTAGCTTAAATGTAGATCTGAACTCGGACGTAAACTTGAATGTAAGTCATTCATGCGGAAAATATAGGTCAAAGTGACCTAATTTTGCCTGGATGCTGACCTTCCCCCAAAGATGCATGTACATGCAAGGTTAGATGATCCTACCATGTACAGTTACTGAGATATCAACTTGGACCTAAAATTAAATGAAAGCCAGTCAAGCGGAAAATATAGGTCAAAGAGACCTAATTTTCTTAGAGGCTGTGAGATAGCCCAAGATGCATCTGCACACAAAGTTTGATGACCCTACCCTAGTTGCAGAGATATATGCCCAAATGCGGATGTGGACGTAGACGTAGACATAGACGTAGACATAGACGTAGACGCGGACGCCGGGGGTTCACCAATAGTCCCCCTCAACTTCGTTGAGGCGAACTAAAAATTTGAATTCCTGTGTTCTGATTGGATGCAGCCATGTCCAACTGCAACCAATCAAATCTGTGGATTTGAAGCTTCAGAAATCGAGCTAGATCTGCCAAGGGTGAAGAGGAGATAATCGGATCGTAACCCTTGGCTAGTGAAGATGTGCATGCCACATGTGTTAAAATGGACATCTTGGGACCTCTTGTTTGCACCAAGACCAATATCAAAAATCCGAAAGCTTATTGCACATCTGCAGCATATATGCAACAGTTCTATAACAAAATTAAAACCCTAACTTGGCCTAAGTCCAAAAATGTAGGAGGAGTTCGCGTCGCAAGGATGAGTGACGGACAGAGGGATGGACGAGGCCAACGACAATATCCCCCAACTTTCATTCGAAAGTGCGGGGATAAATATAATTTTTAACTGTGTTTACAATTTCCTTGGAAAAAAAATGATGTGATCATTCATGCGTGACTAAGGGATCAGGGCCAACATCCGGGTGTGGAATCGGTATGTACTCCCCAAGATGCAGTTGCATATCAAATACCAAGTGCCTAGGACTACTGGTATAGGTTGTACAAACTGCTTGCTAAAAACTTAATGTGATCGTTCATGCGTGACTAAGGGACCAGGGCCACCATCCAGGCGTGAAATCAGTATGTACTCCCCAAGTTGCAACTGCATGTCAAATATCAAGTGCCTTGGACTACTGGTATAGGCTGTACAAACTGCTTGCTAAAAACTTAATGTGATCGTTCATGTGTGACTAAGGGGCCAGGGCCACAATCTAAGTAGGGATTCCATGTACCCATAATAATGCAACTGCACATCAAATACTATGAACCTACAACTAACATAAGCTTGTTAATTCACAATAGTTTGCAGTTTTTGACGCCGCCGCCGCCGCTGGAAACGCTATCCCTTAGTCTCGCTTCCTCGACTTTTTCGATGCAGGCGAGACAAAAATTATGTAACACCATACAGGGGATGGATGTGGCATTGTTCAACATGTAGCAAGTGAATTCCGCATAAACTGGTGTTGGGGGCTTTTGAGGTTTTGCTCTTTGTTGAAGACCTCATGGAGACTTCAAGATGAAGAACAACTAGAAGTGGGAGCAGTCGCAAAGGACAGCTAATCCCCTTGGCCGCTGTCAAGAAATAATAACCCTAACATAATCTAAAGATGTATGAATGTCCAGGGATGGCTCTGGCTTCTGAATATCTGTCACCAGAAAAATCGCCAACTTGTATTTTTTGTCGCCAATTACAAAAATTTGTCGCCAGTTAGGAAGCATCCAATTGGTTTTCTAGGTTGGACGATAGACTTTTGTGTTCTTTCTTCCACACTAAAAGAATAGTTCTATTTTGTATTCTTTAGTTTTGATGGCACAAATTCTTTTATCATTTACATGCTCGCTGTTTTGGTTTGAATCGTATGCTTAACATTCCTTGTTTGCTGCCTTTTGCGGGTACTATTTTCAAATATTTCATAGTTATGTCCTTCAAAGTCATTAATGTTTCATCTGCAGACAGATGTTTTGATTACCCTTACAATGAGGAATTTTTTACAATCTTTTTTTTTCTTCATCATTTTTATGCTTTGTTGATTTGGTTTGAGGAATATCTTCCATTGCAATGTCATTTTGGACATTTCTTAGAATTTCATGGCACTAAGATCTCCCAACAGTCCGAAAAGTCATTGTGTGAAATTATCTCCCTTCTAAACATGCTAATGAGGTGGGCGTCTACTTCATCAGCCATATTTTAGAAACACGCCGTCTGTTGACGGTCCATAGTAACGGCTTGATATTAAGCTTATTCGGGTATATAAATCACAAAGGAACGATGCATTAGTACAAAATAAAAAGTTAACAATTGGTCTGCTATTGCACGTTAAATTGTTTATAGTTGATGTCAAATGTCTTCACTGCGACCACACAAAAATTAACCTGGCGACAATAAAATATTATTAAAAGGCAAAAAATACCGGGGGTGGACACAATTTCTGTATTAAAAGATAGCCAAGGGATTAATCTTGAAGGGAAAATATGAAATAATTGATTTCAAAGATGTATATTTTCAAGATCCAAAATGATATCCCGTAACCAAGGAATAAGTAAGGTTGGTATTTTCCATTGTGTTCATTATTTGGCGGTAAATGTTATTTATAAACACCGCCGAGGCACTCACAGGGATCAATGTACCCCATTATGGTAAAATTATACGAAATTGACGGGAATGTTTCTAGATTTCTGTATCAAAATATTTATTTGGAGCCGTAGTGGAATGTTTACTGTTCCATTTAATACATTAAAACAAACTATAGACAAAAATCAAATTACGATTACCTGAATGGGCCTCTGACTCGTAAGTTGTAATCATGACGTATGTAGGTAAATTCGATTTCATTTCTAAAAATAGAGCCAGTATTGTAGCAGAATACAGTTAACTTTGGAGTTTTATTCTGGGTAAATGCGTGGAAGGGCGGAAATGAAAATTTGCACACGTATTCATCAATTCTTTATGAATCAGTATGCATCCAGAATTATAGACACCGAATTCAGTCCACTTAAACTGCAATTTACGCACTTTTTACAAACTTTACAATTAAACGGCGAACATTTACATTATTTCTATACCTTAATGAAATACATGATTTAAAAAATCATTCAATTTTCCTGTTAGAAACAACTTTTAGGAATTTGTAACTACGGAAAACAATCTGAGTAGACCTTTTTTGTTTCGTTTAATGAAGAGTTCCATTTCTTTTGTTAAAAACTAATCACTTATTGGCCTGCCAATAAGAGGGAAAAATAGTTAAAGTTTTCAAAATTATTATCTGGTTTTCAAGTTTATCTTTGAATAGGTCAATAAAAGTATTAAACAAAAATTGAATTTGCAATTATTTGGATAAAGTTTGTTAGACTTCAATATTATTCCTTAAAATTAGTTCAATTTTTTTATTTTATAAGACTTGATATTCCATTTTTAGTAAAAAGTAACACTCAAAGCCTCTTCAATTTCGTTTTCACAACATGGAAAAGGGGAAGTAACTCAACTTCATAATTGCATAATCTAACTCATTTGTTTTTGTGAACATTTATGAAAATAAGAAGTGATATTAAACGAAAAATAAAAATGAAAAGTATAAAATTTTAGTGTATAATAATACTCTTTCAATTCCTTTGATTCCTTTGATCGGACTTGTATCTGTCACAAGTCATTTTGGCACGTGCACAGGTAAATACACAGGTAATGCAATCAACAGATGACCGGCAATAATCAATGGACTGCAATATTATTGCCAGAGGCTATGAATTGACATTAAAGGGAATGCAAGGGTAAAAATAATGTTTTGTTTATACATACATAACATCAAATTATAAATATTCATAATAACCATTTGATTGTTTGTCAACACATTAACTAGTTATCAACAAATATTTGAAGTAAATAACACTCCAGGGAGGCTGACATTTTGATTACTTTACTTGTCTCCCTTATCAGTACATTACCCACATTTCACAGCTGTTGTGACGTAGCAGCGACAATTCCTGTTTTTTTCAATCAAATAATACACATAGAAATAATTAGAGAAGTAAGATGCTAATTTTAAATCTGAGATAATTTATATATTTATATATTTTGATGATATTGCAGGAAAATCAACACTATTGATAAAACATTACAGTTTACACAGTTGTGTATTGTATTTTTGTGTGGGAAAAGGGGGGTACTGTTTGCCAATCATTTTGATAACCTCTAGAGTAATAAATTATCCTATGATAAGGAATATTTGAATATTTTCATTTCATTCCTCACAAAAATGCATTTCATATAGCTCTAATTTGAATTTGATATAGTTTTAAATTCCCAGAGTTTAAATCAGATTTAGATTTAAAAGACAAAACATTTTATAAACTTGATATTTTCTAGTATTAATTTTCAATAACAAAAGCATTAAAATATAAAACATCAGTTTTATAAAATGAATATTTTATTTTATTTCACAGGTTATCTTGAATTGAATTTTTAACTTGAAATAAAATAGATAAAAAACATGTCACCTATATTTTTATTCAATTATGATTAACCTGATTAATGTGATATAGCAATAACTTATATATTATTTGGTAAATTTTATTACTAAAAAATAACAACTCATTTATAATCAAATTGTTTTATAGAAAAATTAGAAGAAATCTGATACAAATTATAATGATGACAGATAAACCTTTCACTCTACAATATTGTTTCATTTTAATTTATAACTGTAAATAGTCGTTGATACGTCATCAACATACTTCCGGATAATATGATAATGAGCACCCCCAGTGTGTGAAAATTTGATAAGAAAACAGCCTCGGTACCTTTTATTGTAACATAAATAAAGATAAGACATATGGATCAGGTTTACAAAAGACATTTTATATCACATATCAAAAAATATTTTTAGACCTTACATTCCCTTTAAATTATTACCTATGATTATTTTAACAACAAAAAACATGAAAGGTTTCAACTAAAAAGGGTAAAAATTGGATAATACCGGCAAATTGATTTGAAAAACGTTGTAGCCAAAAAAATCGCCAGGAACGATTCTTTGTCGCCAGAATGAAAATAAAATCGCAAATTGCGACATTGGCGAAGCCCAGCGCGAACCCTGAATGTCGAAGGTACATCCACTGAACAGTAAGATCATTGATGTGCAACTTGTAGTAGCTCAGATATAAACATTAAAGGAAACTTTAACCAAAGTTAGTCAAGTGTAAAATGTAGGTCAAAGTGATCCAATTATCATCTGAGGCTGCAAGACTCTCGGAAGATGCATCCACTGACCACAGATGATTGATGTGACACATAGGGTACGTATCTCATACATGAACATTAACGCAAACTTTAACCTGAGTCATTGAAGCATAAATGTAGGTCAGGGTGACCCAATTATCATCTGAAGCAGCATCACTCCAAGATGCATCCACTGACCATAGATGATTGATGTGCAACATGCAGTATCACAGATATGAACCTTAACACAAACTTTATCCTGAGTCATTGAAGCATAACATGTAGGTCAGAATGACCTTTTTATCATCTGAAGCAGCATCACTCTCCATGACGCATCCACTGACCAAAGATGATTGATCTGCCACACATTGTATCTCAGATATGAACCTTAAGGCAAACTTTAAACTGAGTCATTGAAGCGTAAAATGTAGGTCAGAGTGACCCAATTATCATCTGAAGCAGCATCACTCTCCAAGATGCATCCGCTGACAAAAGATGATTGATGTGCCACATGTAGTTTCTCAGATATGAACCTTCACACAAACTTTAACCTGAGTCATTGAAGCGTAAAATGTAGGTCAGAGTGACCCAATTATCATCTGAAGCAGCATCAGTCTCCAAGACGCATCTGCTTACCAAAGATGATTGATGTGCCACACATAGTATCTCGGGTATGAACCTTAATGCAAACTTTAACCTGAGTCATTGAAGCGTAAAATGTAGGTCAGAGTGACCCAATTATCATCTGAAGGAGCATCACTCTCCAAGACGCATCCACTGACCATAAATAATTGATGTGCCACATGTAGTATCTCAGATATGAACCTTAACACAAACTTTAACCTGAGTCATTGAAGCGTGAAATGTACATTTTTGAAGGTCAGAGTGACAAAATTATCATCTGAAGCAGCATCAATCTCCAAGACGCATCCACTGACCAAAGATGATTGATATGCCACATGTAGTTTCTCATATATGAACCTTAACGCAAACTTTAACCTGAGGTGGGACGAACGGATGGACACTTGGACGGACGGGCGAGATGCTATATCCCCTCCCCAACTCCGTTGGGCGAGGGGATAACAATGAAAGCGTTGTTCCAATTGCTGAATCTCACCACGTATTTATAGGGTTTTGTCCCATGTAAAGTTACTCCATATCCCTTTATTTGTGTATGCATCGACGATGTGATCCATGCAGACATTTTTTTTTACTTCGGGTAATTAATATACTCCGTTAGTGTAATGAGACAGAGACCAAGAACTAAGCAGAATTGAGAAAAACATGTGCATGGACTTGCATTATTAAACGGATTTTTGTTAAATTGGATAGCACTTCTGGACAGTAAACTCCGAGATTGTTAACAAGATGCCATTTTTTTTCTGTTTTCAGCCTTTTTTCACTTTGTTATATTCTGAATCTGGACAAAGAGATAAAGGTAAAGATAGTTTTTTAAATTCATTACAAAAACAATTTAAATGAGAATTAGACTAAGAATTGCACTGCAACTGTACACACAACCATTATTTACCACATCTCTCACACGCAAGATCAAAGGATTTAAATGTTTTTAGATACAATTTTCACAGTAAGGAGTAAATGTACGCAAGCGCTTGGGTCTTACTTATTTTGGTGTAAATACGCTAATTAATTATTTAATTATATTCTGATAGATCAAACAATGATTAATCATAACTTTGTTATAAAACTTTTTATGAAATAATGATTGCGACCTGGGACTAATCCCAGTTGCGACTGTAACTATTTAATTACTTCATTAATTATTTTATTAGGATGTATGGTCACTTGAAATCATCGTTCACAATATTTAGTATCAATTAAATTCAAAAAATAATTATGTTAATATTATATCCATCGATAGCCAATTACCTTTATTTATCGGAGCGAAACGACCCACTTTTCGGCGCGAAACAACCCGGCTCGAAATAACCCGGAGCAAACGGGTAATAGGAGCGAAACAACCCGGTACCCCACCCGCCCCATTATTTTTATGACCCAGAAGCTACTAACCAACTTGATGTAGCCTTGTTATTATTGTATCATAGTAATTTTCATAAGTTAGTGATAACATGCAAATAGTTCTCGCGGAGCCAACTATGTTCTAAAAAGAACCTTTCTTGGAAGAAGAAGAAGATAACTCGCTTTTTTGCACACACTTTTTGTGGTTGAACTTTTGCCAAACCCCGTTTTCGAATATTTCTATAAATAGAATCCAGTAATGTCTGGAATCTCTCCCGATACTAGCTGCCAAACAGTACCAGTACTAGTATTGTCAGAGTATTGTATACAACTTCTTCCTTTTATCCAATAAACAATGACCACAAAAGGGTCACTAAAAGAATCAATCTACTGAAAACGTCGAATTTAAGTTTTCAAAAATTCTTTTAGTAGAACCATATGTTGTTACTTTCGGTTTCATATTTTTTAAAATATCCGGCTAAAAATACAAACCTGTTTCTGAGAAAACTGGACAAAATGCTCCACATAATTATCATAAATAAACTTACAAATGATCAAAATTAAAAACTGCTGCAGGAATAAATTCATCTTGTCTTCGTGTACTCGTCATTTTCCTCTAGATTTGTTTTGACGTTTCAGTATTTCTGTATTCAAAATGTCGGATGTTTTTGTCGCATATATCAATGAAAATAAATTGTCGCTTAAATCACACAGATATTTGGTCATGAAATGTATGACTATTGATTTTCGCAAGTTTCTTAGTTGAATATATTGAATTTTTCAGCTTTAATTATTTTTCAATGCTAATTTTATACATTTATTTAAACAGTAAGGGGCTTTCTTGGATGCATTACAACCAATCAAAAACTGCCACACGATGCACGTGATTGTTAATCATTTCAGGGAGTTTCTCAAAGCAATATAACCTTTTTTTGCTGGGTTAACCAACGAGTTTCATCAACTGAAAAAAAAAAACGTTATTGACACAAACGGGCTTCCTTTTTGAAACAAAATTATTGAAAAAAAAACAGTTGTAGATTTGTTTTCTGTATTGGCATGTGGTTCGGAGGAGCAGACAGGATTAACGCCGGGAGTCGAGAAAGGCCGGTAGGCCAGTAAACGAGTGTCCGAGCGGGAACGGGGGAAGGTAGGGGAGAAAAAAGAATTAAGGGACAAGATAAAGTGAGCGATAGGAGGAGAAAAGGGACAAGAAATGGACAAAGGATAAAAGAAAATGAAAGGAAGAGATGAAGGAGAGAGCATTATAAATAATACAGCACTATGAAGCAACATACAAAGCATTAACAATACAGTCTTTAAGTAATGGCATGAGTTGCCATTCCGTGAGTTAATGAGAATTTTAAACTATGAAAGTGATGTTTCTGTACGAAAATGGTTCGACAACTCATTCCATAGTTTTGCTGCAGAGTAGCGAAATAATTTTAACCCGGCCATATCTTGTAAGAAGCGGAAAAAAGACTAGAGGATGACATGCCCCCGCGCAAGGTTGAATCAAATTGGGATTTTTTAGTAATATTTGTGTCTGTAAGACACATATGATGCCCCGCTAAACACATGTTATTCTAGGTTGCACAGATCTTTACTAAATCACCAAAAAATTGAAAGTTGAGCAATGTATATTTTTGAAAAAAATGAACCAAAATCAAAATACATACCACATGCACATCTTCAATATATGTACAAATGAACTGCAAAATTAAAGCTTCCTAGCCTCAAAACTCTAGGAGGAGTTGTTCGGACAATCTGTGTACCCTGTATTAATAATTCATCCAATAAATGACTAAGTTCAACAATGTGTACTTTTCCCAAAATCAAAATCTTTCCCACATGCACATTTTCAATATAGGTACAAATGATCTGCAAAATAAAAACTTCCTACCATCAAAACTGTAGGAGTTGCATGGACAAACTATGTACCCTCTATTACAAAATCACCCCAAAAATGAATAAGTTCAACAATGTATATTTTTGACAAAGATGCACCAAAATCAAAATCCTTACCACATGCACATCTTCAATAAAGGTACAAATGATCTGCAAAATAAAAACTTCCTACCATCAAAACTGTAGGAGGAGTTGCATGGACAAACTATGTACCCTCTATTACAAAATCACCCCAAAAATGACTAAGTTCAACAATGCATATTTTTGACAAAAATGCACCAAAATCAAAATCCTTACCACATGCACATCATCAATATAAGTACAAAAGATCTACAAAATAAAAACTTCCTAGCATTAAAACTGTAGGAATGTACCCTCTTTCACAAAATCACTAAAAAATGACTAAGTTCAACAATGTATATTTTTGACAAAAATTAACCAAAATGAAAATTCTTACCACATGCACATCTTCAATATAAGTACAAATGATCTGCAGAATAAATACTTCCTAGCATTAAAACTGTAGGAGGAGTTGCGCGGACAAACTATGTACCCTCTATGAAAAATCACCAAAAATGACTAAGTTCAACAATGTATATTTTTTGACAAAATAGCACCAAAATCAAAATCCTTATCACATGCACATCTTCAATATATGTACAAATGATCTGCAAAATAAAATCTTTCTAGCATAAAAACTGTAGGAGGAGTTGCGTGGACAAACCATGTACCCCCTCGGACGGACGGACGGACGGAAGACGGACGGACAGACGGACGGACGGACGGACGAGGGTAAAACAATATGCCCCCGACTTATCGTCGCGGGGGCATAAAAATGGAAGCAGAGACATATCTCTGATGGAAGGGAGACCGGGAGAAAGGAGGGGTCGAGAGAAAGGAGCAACACACCCGTGTTCGCCCCTTTTCTATATGTCTCTGTACTTGATCATCATCCAGAAATCAAGGAATGGGGTTCCCGGCATATGATTTCGGTTTAATCACATCTATTTGTTTTATCTGCTTTTTCCTGGTAGTGCTTAGTGCTTTTTACTGCATAGTGCTTTAGTTTAACATTAGTGTTGAGATTACCTGATTATCCATACCATATCGTCCGCCTTCTGTAAAGGTACCGCTTCCACTTGGATGCGTTAAAAAAAAAACAAAACAAAATTCGTCACTTTCATTGTTGGTAACTATCGCACATATCTATACAACGGGTTTTTACAGGACCCTTATAAAATGGATAAAAAACACTACCATAAAAGTTCATTTACTATGTACACTGTTCTAATACTTCATCACCAGAAACCCTTTACCATATCTTCATTATTATCATCAGCAGTATGTATGTTACTCAATTAAATACTCAGTTCGTATTGAACTATGCAGAACGGTCTTGGTAAAGCCTATAATTCATTCCCCTGGATAATGTTTCAATTCGTTTCTCTTCATGTTTACTAAAGCAACGGAAAACTGTACAGTCAAGAATAAGCTTCAACAAATTGTCATCAAAATATGTTATGTCATTTATGACGGAGTGATCTAGATTACTGCTAGACACGTATTGTACAATTGCAGTTTTAAATATATTTCGAGTTATATCAAGACTTGGACATCTGAGAATAAAATGATGTATATCTTCTTTTTCAATTATATTACATAGAAGGCAAACTGGAGAGAAAGTTCTTTTTGAAAATTTGGCCATGATTTCTTTTCTTGTAACAAAATTGTTCCAGTGACTAATTAACTTTAATACAGGCCCTTGAAATTGCTCTTACATCAGTTTCGCAGCTTTCCCATAAATAAAAAAATTATGAGGTCCTTTTGTTTGATTAAAATGTAGATATTTTAACGTAGTTTTCTCCTTTATATCAGTTGCGAACATTGATTGAGATTAAAACAGAACTGAGCTGTTTTGCTTCCATTTCTAAATCTTTTTGTGTGCTTCTTATCATTATGTTTATGTGCTTCCTATCATTATGTTTATGTGCTTCTTATCATTATGTTTATGTGCTTCTTATCATTATGTTTATGTGCTTCTTATCATTATGTTTATGTGCTTCTTATCATTATGTTCATTATGTTTATGTGCTTCTTATCATTATGTTTATGTGCTTCTTATCATTATGTTTATGTGCTTCTTATCATTATGTTTATGTGCTTCTTATCATTATGTCTATGTGCTTCTTATCATTATGTTTATGTGCTTCTTATCATTATGTTTATGTGCTTCTTATCATTATGTGCATGCTTTACGTTTATATGTACTATTGTCTTAAGGATGGTAACTCCTCAGGTTTTCGAACTTGTCTCCGACAAGGATTTGTATACAATTCCTTGTCTCCGACTATCGGAACTTCCTTATTCTATCCACCATGATGCATTAAAAAGTTTTACTGACCTCGATTTTTTTCTTTTAAAAAATATGATTTTTAGCACACATATCTTATTAATTTTTTGATTTTTCTTTATCGAATCGAAAGCCATTTATTCATATTATTTCTTTAATGTCTATGAGACTATAAGGTTGATTGAAATCTTACTAATTGTGTTACCATATGATCAAATTATATCCGATTTGAAAACTAAATTCAAACCTGCCAGACACTTTTTTGAAAGTGGGCCACCTAGCTGACCTAAGGATCATTAATTTTGCCTAAGTATTTTCTTAAAAGGTTAAGAAGTTTCAGATAAGAATAAACCGAACTTGTTCACAGTAGTTCCTCACTGGATCCCCTTAAAATATGCCATTTAATCTTTCATCTATGTAAGTAACATTCTAATTCGTAAGGTTATGTTCCTCAAACCAATTTTTCAACGGGTTTCCCACTAGGGCACAATCTACTATAAGCCTTTTCAATAAATCATTTGGTCCACCCTTCGGTTTCGGTATTTAAGTACAAATAAACAGTTCCGGTTATCAACCCAACACGGCAAGTGTTGTTCATCCTGAACACAGTTCATAAAAATGTTCATATTTAGATTACAATGTCATTTTTTACTGTGGTTTACTATGACACTGCACAAATTATGTTATAATTAAAATTGATTCAGAGTTTAAGTTGTGCTTTGTTAGCCAACTGTACAAGTGATAACCGGAAGCGAAGAGTGTTTGTACCTCCATTTGATGGGAGAGTTCGAATCCAGGAAAAGATAGCAACACTTTTTGAAAAGGGCTTAGGGAAAACACCACAGTGGTCATCAGCATAAACATGGCTTATATTAGAATCATTTTTCCAGGTAAGCGATTCAGACTAAGTCCCTAAGCATCTAGTTTTTTCTTATCATTTCATTTTTTTTTAAATTATGTTAATTGCCAAGTAAAGTAAGATGTTACCGATGCTCACCATAAATTCATTCCTTCTATTTCGTACCTTTCCAATTTTGTGGGGGTTCACACTATTAGTGCTTTAGTTTTGTGTCGTTCTTTTTCATTTTTGTTTGTTGTTGTTGTTGTTTTTTTTTTTCTCTTTTTTTTTCGTTATCACATATTGCCTTAATTTGTGTTGGATATGAATATACGCATTTTGGGGATTTTTAATTTTTGACCCCCTTCTCCCTTTTTGCTTTGGTATATCCGTTTGTCGGTATTTATAGTATAACTAATTGACCGTCGTGAATATCAATGAAAATGTCACGAGTGCCAAACAACGCAGAAGGATTAAACAAGTTGCGGAACTTTGTTCCGCAACGAGTTTAATCCACTGCGTTGATCGACACGAGTGACATTTTTATTGATATTCATTATGGTCGATTAGTTATGTTTTTTATTATATAGATTTTCTACTCAAAAACCGAGATTTTAGAACGGATCATTTTTTTTTTCTTTCAATACGCCATTCAAAATTTTGTAAATTTTATTGAAAACTAAGGAGTATCTCCCTCATGCAAAGCTCTGTCCTTAGCTGATTTTGGCTTTACATTTAGATCACTTTGGTTATTTGTTCTCTATCAGTTTTTTAATATTTTTGAGTTTATGGTCTTCCAAACGTTTAGATTTTATCTGCACTGATGAGACATAATTTGTCGAAATGCGCATATGCAGAAAGTAAATTCACAGTAACTTCGGTATTTAGTTATTTGTTACCACTGGGTCGATGCCACTGCTGGTGGACTGTTAGTCCCCGAGGGTATTCACCAGCCCAGTAGTCAGTACTTCGGTGCTGACCCGAAAGTCTATTATTTTTGAAATCTTACAATATCTAAAATTTTGTAAATTTTATTGAAAACTAAGGAGTATCTCCCTCATGCAAAGCTCTGTCCTTAGCTGATTTTGGCTTTCCATTTAGATCACTTTGGTTATTTGTTGTCTATCAGTTTTTAATATTTTTGAGTTTATGGTCTTCCAAACGTTTAGATTTTATCTGCACTGATGAGACATAATTTGTCGAAATGCGCATATGCAGAAAGTAAATTCATAGTAACTTCGGTATTTAGTTAAACCACTGGGTCGATGCCACTGCTGGTGGACTGTTAGTCCCCGAGGGTATTCACCAGCCCAGTAGTCAGTACTTCGGTGCTGACCCGAAAGCCGATTATTTTTGAAATCTTACAATATCTAAGATTTTGTAAATTTTATTGAAAACTAAGGAGTATCTCCCTCATGCAAAGCTCTGTCCTTAGCTGATTTTGGCTTTAAATTTAGATCACTTTGGTTATTTGTTCTCTATCAGTTTTTAAATATTTTTGAGTTTATGGTCTTCCAAAAGTTTAAATTTTATCTGCACTGATGAGACATAAGATAGACAGATAGATAGATAGATAGATAGATAGATAGATAGATAGATAAAACTTTATTTTGATTCGGCATATAATATAAATTTACAACATAAGCTCTAGTGAGCTTTTTACCGAATACATAAAACATATAACTAACATTAAAACAACAAAGCATGCACATATAAAACAAAATTAACATCACATAAGACAGGCAATTTACCATAAAAGACAGTTCACAAGATGTAAGACAATGTACATATACCAGAGTTAAAACTTAAATAAAATAAGCACATAAAAGCACACATTTAGAGCAAAGCATTAAGCAATAATTAGCACTAAAACATAAAAATAAGCAGTGATGCAGAGGTCCACAGACAGCAGCACATATGGCACAAGGTTTCAAGCTGTCTATGGACACCTGCATCAAAGAATCAAATTTAATAAACTATATGGCATAAGCAAAATTAAAAAAAAGCACCAAGCAAAAGTATTTCAGCAAAGTTGTTACTTACATGCAGAACAGCGACAATCCATACCATTCCAGGACTGCATTAAGCTCTTAAATTGTGAAAAACTATTTTCAGTCCTGAAATGGTCTGGGAGGCTGTTCCACAATGTAGCTGCTGCAAATTTAAAAGATTTAATACCGTACCGTGTAGATTTCACCTGTGGAACATGTACAAGAATGAGTGCCACTTGCAAGAGAGATAATCCAAACATAATAATCTGATTAATTATAGTCTGGTTCCCGATAATTTTTTAATGTTGGGTGGTCAGTATAGAGAAGTTGTGATAAAATAAACATCTTTCAGATAGCTGGGGGTCTGATAAAAATTAGCGCTGATAACAAATCAGCGGGAACCAAATAAACTGTTAGCCGTAGAATCACAATTTGCACTTACAGTTTGATTTCCTTATTTTTTCCTTTTACATGTGTATAAGGGCTTACGAATAAAGACATCGACTCAGTATATATATAATGGGGGTACTAACAAAATAATTAAACAAAATTGTCAAGCTCCGAAGTCCGAGAGGCAAAAAGACAAAGCAGATGGAAATTCACTGGGAAACTGTAATTTGATAGAGAAAAAAATCAAGTAAAAAGTACGAATTTAAGAAGAAATTTCTAATCGGATTTGTGTTGTACATCTATAGAATGAAAGAAATGTAGATTCCCGAATCTTCAGCACTTTATGTGAAAACGTCAATATTATCTGAAATGTTCTATGTACCAGGGAACTGTATGTACAAACAAAATGGCATGCCGAGCCGTGGAACAAAAGCTTTACTGAATTATGATAGCAAACTTGATACATATAGAATAAATTCAAATGTTCCATAATGTGAAGAAAATATCATGCATGCAAATAGTTTACGAAGGATCATTCATCTTGTGTC
>MJUU01050627.1:78781-152295 GCA_002080025.1 Modiolus philippinarum | reverse complement strand
GGTATCAGTTTTCATTATCATTTATAATTTTTCACAACGTTACGATAAAAAGATAAGAACTGTTTAATATGATGCATAGTACTAGAGACACTCTGTTGAATTGATTATATAAATAAATACCGGAAATTGACGGAAAAGTTTTCCTTGTATATTTTCGAATGGCTAAATATATTTCTATCGACACGCACTGTTGTATTTTAAACATTTCTTAAAATTTTTATAGCGAGGAAAGAAATCATATTTGGCAAGATAGTGGTTATTAGGATACATGTTTTACATCTACACTTTGATACACAAAAAAAAAACAAACTTTACTACTTTCAATCTATATTTGACGTATGATTGTGTTTTCGTTTGTCATGTATTACATGTATTTAGGAAAAATTAGAATTTTATCTGCATACTAATATCATGCTGGGCAATCATTCACATGATAATTGATAATGAGATATTAAGAATCTAACACCAGGGGAAGGGCGAGACAGGAGAATCTCAGACACCCAAGGGTAAGATTTCCAGTCTCGGACGAAGCTTGCTGAGTCCGAGATGATTGAAATCTTACCCGAGGGTGTCTGAGATTCTCCTGTCTCGCCCTTCCACTGGTGTTTGATTTTATTTCTCACTGTATTCACCCTAAAATATACTTAAATCCACACAAAAATATCACCCCCTTTCGTCTGTTTACATAAGGAGTTATGTCCCTTTTCGCAACGTCATAAAATCAGGAATGTATACCCGAGCGCGCCATATTTAAAAGACGATTTTTCTCGTTCTTATAATGGAAATTTCATTTCAAATCATATAATTATTTTATAATACGTAGATTAACTACACTCATGATCACTAATGAGGACAGATGTAGACTACAGACCCTAATGAGCAAAACACAATATTTGCCGGTGAACTGCACGTGATTTTTTTGTCTTACACTAGTGTAAGACAAGGAAATCTCACACCGCTAAAAATAGGAACTGTCCTGTCTCAAAAGTGAGAAAAGGGTTATTATATACATGAACTCGTATATGGGCAGTTAAAAAATCTATACTTTAAACTGAAAAATTATAAATTCAGATGTGATTTTTTTTTTGCACCATTGGAAAAATAATGTTATTGTGCATTTCATAGAATGTAATTTGAATAAATTTTACGTACGTTTAGGGGGTTAAAATAAAATCAATATCAAATGACATGTAAAAATGTCGTAAATATAATTGTACTTGCTGTAAACATAATTAGATTTGTGTATTCATTATTAAGAGCAACAATGGAATAGACATTTTCAATAAAAAGTGTTGTCGCTAGTTTATAAGTAAAATTACTATTTCTCTATTCACGTGACCATGATTTCGTGTATATAATCATTTATAATTATTTTAGAAATATGCACTTTATCTTTTTTTTCTGAAAAACCGATCTTTAAGTAAACACTCCTTAATATTTATTTTAATATTCAAAATAAATTGCTCAACAATGTTTAAAAATGTATGATATGGTAAGTTATACGCCACCATGTTAATGTTCCATGATGTTTCTATAGACCCGTATACGGCAGTAAAAAAAAGAAAAACTCGTCTTTAAACTGTATTTGACACCAGAATTAGTAGACTTAAATTAATTTTTTTGGCACCATTAGAAAGATAATTTTATTGTGAATTTTAACTGATGTCTTAATAGTAATTTGAGTCTTTTTTGCACAAGTTATGAATTTTTTAACAAGGCCGCCATGCATTTTTTTCCGTTGAATTTTCCATTACTTCTATATATAGACAGTACATTTTGAAAAGACCATATTCAAAAGATAATTGACACCACGGAACCTTAAAACAAATTGATTAAATTTACATTAATAGAAAGATAATTCTTTTAAGAATATTGCAGTATGTCTTAATAAGATATGCCATTTCAATTTCCACTTTAATTAAGAAATTATTCAGAGTACCTATGCAATTTCCCATCACTTCCTATGTTATTTTATTTGAGATAACATTTCGATACCCCGGGGAGCAAAGATACCGGCAGTCATGTTGGTTGTCCATAATTCTTGGGTATGTATCCAAAATATTACTGTACCTGAAAGAATATTTAGAATTTTTAACTGTAACTAAGTTATTTAAACAAATAGGTGATAATTTATTAACTATTTTAAAAGTTTCTAGGTCCATAATTCTAATTCAACGACTCTGTAATGATGGTACATTAGCTTTTAGCAATAAATTATCATAGCTTTTAGCAATAAATTATCATACGAACTGATATAATCTTCATATATAAAACGGAGTGCTCTTTCTTGCACTTTTTCTATTTTTTTTAGAATTTTTTTCTGTACAAAAATATAATGCCAAAGGGCAGAAATTAAAGTTACTAAGAATAAATGAATGAAAAATTGTTAATTTATTCAGTCTGTTCAGATAAGAACCCAAACGTTTAAGAATATTAGTTGCTGTGATGCTTTCCTACAAATATTACTAATATGTGAATCAAAATTTAGCTGATAATCAATATCTATTCCAAGCAATTTAACAGTAGTTTCACAAGTAAGTGTAAAATTTTGTACATTTATACATGGATTTCTATTATATGTTTTTTTAACCTACAGCCAGTACCTGAAATTTGCCTGGATTTGCTTGCATTTTATTGTTTTTAAACCATTCAATTAATTTATTTGATTCAGATTCCAAAGTTGCTATTAGATGGTCGTAATCCGGACTACAAAAAGATAAAGTATTGTCGTCTGCATAATTATATAATGTACCTTCTTCAATAAACAAAATATATCATTTATAAAGACGTTGAATAAAAGAGGGCCCAGTATAGATCCTTGAGGTACTCCTTTATGAATGTCAGCCCAGCTGCTCAGTATGTTATTAACTTTTATTTGCTGTTTCCTATTAGTTAAATATGATTTTAAAAGTAAAACTGAGTTTGAAGTAACACCATAAGCCGATAATTTATCAAGCAGAATTTCATGAGGTAGCAATCAAAAGCCTTGGAAAGATCCATCAAAACTGCGGCTATGAACGGATTTTTATCTAAAGCTTCTCTCCAATCTTCTAGCAGTCTGAGCAGCGTGGTCTGACATCCATGTCCTCGCCTAAACGCACAAAGATACATAATTTGTCGAAATGCGCATATGCAGAAAGTAAATTCACAGTAACTTCGGTATTTAGTTATTTGTTTACATATTGTGACGTCGCTTCATTAAGACGTCATCAGGTGACTAGAAATCCTTTATTTTCACCGGTGACAATATGAGATTTATTTAACTGAGAAAACTAGATCCTTCATCGCTATCTATATAGTAAAATTCCTTTATTATTCTTTACCAGATTTCTCTTTTTTGGGGTAATACCGCGAAGAGCCCGGATCCCATGTTTGTGGAGCCAGCAACAAAGTGAGTGGTGCCTGGAAACCTGTGAGAGGAGCCCAGAGTCTTATTGTTGAAGTCCGGAGCCGTAAAGTGTTAAAGCCCGGAGCACTTGCGTTTGAATCCGGAGCCCCACGTTAAAAAAGACTGGAACCCGACACCAAAAGCCCGTGTTTTCCACAATTGTTTGCTAGCTTCAGCTATTTTCAAAAGGACAAGGTGCGATAAGGGGTTGATTTGGCCCAAGATTCGAGTGAATTTCTAAGTTGCACCTCAAGATTTCATTTCATGTTCGTTTCATGTTCGTTGTAAAGTTGAGATCCCATTTATAAAAGAAATATAAAAGTTAGAACTAATGACGTCACAAAAGGTACAGTTCTGACGTCATGAAATGGCTCCTTTTTGGAATTTTCATAGCGGAAATATACCGAATTTGGCAGATTTTCGTACAGTTTTCCCTACCGGAAATATCAAGCACATTCAAGAACCAATTAGATAATTTACCAGCTTATTGGTAAACATTAATTGAACCTCTCACATAAATATTTTTCTGGTTCTTGCATGTGCTCTATATTTCCTATACAGAAAAAGTAGACAAAATTTGTCAAATTTGACATTTTTCGACAAAATCTTCAATTTGTCCCTTCTTCTACACTCAAAAACTCAGTTATCATACATCAATATCTGAGAACTGTAACTGTTTACTGAAAAGTCATACCCAAAGAATATTTCTATGAGAATATTCTGTGAATTCAACCAAATTAATTTTTCAGGCCAAATAAGGCCCTTACCACCCCTACTTCTTATATTATATATTATTTTGCAGATATTTATATTTATTGAGTTTGAATTAAAATCTTGAAAACGTGAGGACATGAGAGTCAGATTACTTTTTTCAACCAAGGTTCTGGTCACTCAGAAAAAAATTTTGGCAGTCGGGTAGATATTGTCGGGTTAAATGCCCAAACAGTAAGAATGCTATGTCTATTTATAAAAATAGGTATTTCCCAACAGTAATTAAGCACTTTTAAAAACATAATCTTTTAATACTTCTTTGTTCAACATAAAATTAAAAACATTTAAACACATTATTTGTCTTTTCAAAATATTGTTTCACTGAAAAAAAATGTAAAGCGGAATAATTCAGCAATAAGAAGACATCGTAGATTTGTGGACATAATTGACCAGGCTATAATGATTAGTAATTGTGCAAATCACCAAGACAAACTGTAAACAAACTATAAATAGTATTTAAATTTCTATATCATTTATGACAGTATTACAAGCAAAGAAATGTAGATATAATGGGATGTGGTTCGTCTTCAGGAGTATTGCCATCGTACAGGATTCTACTTCTTGGTCTTGATGAAGCAGGTAAACAAACGTTTTCTTGTATAATGATTATGAAGTGTTGATGCCCGCCATGCATTCATGTAATTGTATTAACATGGAATTTAATTTATATTTATTAATCTTATTTTTAAAATACAGACAAGACCTAGATATAGCTCTGTAATTTTTGAACTTCTATCTTTGAATACCGGACTACAGAAATAGTCTGTACGATTTGCAATTTTCAGATTTTTCATGCCTGTTTTCTGAACCATGATCAAAGTTGTAAATATGTGCGTGAATGACGTGCATAGATGTGAAAAGGGATGTTTGCGACAGTAAAATCTTAGATTTATCCTCCGAAGATCTTAAAATACAGTTTGGCTATCTCTATTCTATTGCAAATCCGAAAAGAACGTTTAGAATCGATATTAAAATAACTGCAAGTTTGGTATACGTCTGTGCCATTACGTTGATGTTGGTTTCAAAGGTAAATCGTTGATTCTAATGCAACATGAATGTAACAGTAGATTTCAAAAGACAATGTACATATACCAGATACCATATATCAAATACTTTGTCTACATGCCTCGGACAGAGTAGGTTCCGCGTTTTACCGCCATTTGGGAGCCATTTTGTAAATCCAAACCAACAAAACTTTTGTATCTCGTTAATAAAGCAAAACTAAACATATTTTTATCGTTAAAACACCTTTTAATCGCATATGCGAAAACGATTTGAAGCGTACAGCAAACAAAAAAATGTCCTATGCTTTTAAGGGCATATCCAATAGTTTCAGGGGAGATAATAGCAAGCACAAAAGAAGGCAATGTATTCCTGGAATATGACGTTGATAAAGGTAACGTCACAAAGTAATTCCCATTGTTTCCGAGGGAAAGGGATAAAGGTAACGTCACAAAGTAATTCCCATTGTTTCCGAGGGAAAGGTAATTTGTACCCTCAAGTTTGGCGGACTTTACGGTTGTTACGCGCATTTTAATGGTTTACTCGGAAACGAACTCGGTGACCTATGTGGTTTTTGAGATTTTTTAGTAGCATTTTGTTAGAAGTACATGATATCAAAATTTCATAAAATCGACAATATGAGAAGTCTGTAAATTATTGTCAACTTGAATTTGTAATAGGGACATTTTATGCTACTTGTACCGTTACAAGTGATACATACATGTATTCATTGATATAGAGGAACAGAACATACTTTCTTCCGTAAATGGTGGTTTACAGTGGGAGATGACCTATGTGAGATCGATGCACGCGACCTCATCTCACACCGGTAAATGACCAACCAGACGTGTTGATTTTTGTGATACAACAATCGTAACCATGACTAAACGTCATAAAACACCTGACGTCATAATGTTAGGAACACTCAAATGGCGACAACATTGTTCACATGGTATAAGTTTCTAGACATTTCTATCCGTGTTTTACGGAAGAAATAGGAACTTGCATTCGGTCAAAATGAAAGATCGGGATATCTTTCACTCGTGTAAGAAATTCTACGTCTTTTACTCTCGTTCCGCTAAGCTCCACTCGAGAAAAGACGAAATTTCTTACACTTGTGAAAGATAGCCCGATCTTTAATCTGACCTTATGCAAGATCCTATTATTATAAAATTATTTTTCTGTGAATCTTTAAACCTTGACTTTGTTTTTCTGTCACTTCGATATCGATTAGATTGAAAATATTTCATCCATTATTTTCCAAACTAAAACTTGATTTTTCTTTTAAAAAAAAAGCAAAAATAACCAATTTTTCACCTCGATTTCCATAGAAACATGACCCGTTATTTTCTTGTCATTTTTGGAATCCTCGGTACTTGTTGCATAATATATCTAAAAATTGTAAAAATGACAATATAACAAGGAACTGTTGGATATGCCCTTAAAGTGAAGCTCTGACGTTGTGTTGTTATGACGACGTTCAACACAAAAGATTTTAACGTCGTTTGGCGGAATTTTTATTTTTTGTCTTTTTGACAAAAATACGACAGACATATTTGTTTATTGCATTAGAATCGCAATAACAGTACATTATTTGAATATCCGAGGGCGTCAATTTTGATTTGACGGTCAAAAATATCCGTTCACAGGCTCCGCTGCGCGTCGCCTGTAAACTGCATTTTTGACCGTCAAATCTATGTAAAAATTCATAAACATTCACCTCTGTACGGAAGCGTATTATATGTTACTCGCCGTGGCGAGATAATAATTCACCACGGCGAGACAGTAACTTTCCGTGGCGATATAGTATCTCGCGGCGGTGAGCTATTTTTTAGACGAATTTCCAATTTCATTTTATGAATGAATTACCCCGATTGACCTGGGGTCAGTCGGAGTAAATTGCGTCACGTTGCATTGTGACGTCCAAAAATCTTTATTGTGACGTCAAAATTTTCTGGGAAAAATCACCAATTGGAAACTCGTCTATACGCTTCCGTATGGAAACTCATAAGGTACACCTCTGATAAAGGAAAGATTTTTTTTTCAATGGAAATAACTTTTAAATGTAATTGTAATTAAAAAATAACACTTCTACCTCCTTAAAACCAAGACTGGATTTGAACTTCCCGCCTATATTTGGTATTTTTTATCGCGCCTTTGTGTCTGGAAACCCTTTTATGCATAACTTTTCGATATATTACTTTTTTTGTAAAGTACATGAACAAGATATGTGAAGATGAAATATATTAAATGCACACCCTTATCATTAACATGACTTGGTGTATAGATTGTGTACGATATATTTTCAGGGAAGTCAACTCTGACAGACCAAGCAGCTGGCCACATAAGACCTGGAAAAAAACATATAGCATTTCCAACAATTGGGTGGAATTTAGCAACAGTCAAGACAGATATTTGTAAATTGACGTTCTGGGATATAGGTGGCCGACCAAAATACAGGAATCTATGGCCAAATTACTATCATGATGATATCGTAGGTAGGGAATATCAAAAAACGGCAAAATATTTTTGTTAAGCTCAGCCTTTGAGAATATTACAAAAGTGACTACCAGAAGCTTAATTTTGTCATGTATTTGATTTCCAAAATAATTGATTTGAATTTTTGTAAATTTCTTGAAAGTGTCAAAGACCACTTATTTTTTGAAATTCTACTGAGCAACAATATTTTAGAATTTGTTTTCTTATTTTACGAAAGGATATGCAGTAAATAAACATGAGACCATAACAGAAATGTTAACTTTAACTGCAGTAATTTTAATGAGCTGTATGGCCATTTCGGAAATTAATTCCTCATCAGCAGCACTAGAACCTAAACATAGGAAATCCATAATTTAAAGAAAATGTTAGTTTTTACTTAAAAAAAATTGATACCAAAGTTGGTTAATTTCCCGAAATTGTTAGAGACCGTTATATTTTCTAATAAGCAATAATACTTTTAGATTTTTTAATGTAGATATTTGACATTTGTTGATAGGATTAGTGTTTGTTGTGGACAGTACTAACAAAGAGAGATTTCCAGAAGCCAAAGAAGAACTTGAGATGGCATTGGATAAGCTAAAAGATATACCTGTCTTTGTGGTTGGAAATAAGCAAGATCTTGATGGTAATGTTTCTCAATGCAGTGGTGTGTTATGATGGCTTTTGGGGACAGTTTCCCCCATTGCTTGGCATCTGTCGTTAACATTCATTTGGAGATATTCTCCTGCCAAACTTGGTCACAATTGTGTCTGGGTAGTCTCCTTTAAAAATTGTGTCCAGCTTGTCCGCTTCCATCCAAGACGACAACTAGTGGGGAACGTTATTTAATATACCCCGCTTTAGCGGGCGGTATATAGTGATTATGGTGTCCGTCCGTTTATTCGTTTGCCCGTCCGTTATAGGGTATCTACTTTGTTGCGACAACTTCTCCTAGGCGACTTGAACATTCATAGAATCTTCTGTACATATTGCCATTGTGCACCATATATCTGAAAATGTGATTTTCTTTTTTTTCTGGAATCAAGTGGGAGAGCTGGGGTATGGTAGTAGTGGGCTTTGCTCACAGTTTTTTCTAGTTTAACATTGGATCCCATGGGTAAAAAAAGATCTGCTGCTTTACCACTACTTTGCCAATTTTTACAAATAATCCTTGGCTGGTCCCCTTCAAAAAGACGTCCGGTATGTTTGCATCTCATCAAGATGGCAGCTAACAGGGAACTTAGTTAAACATTGGACCCTATGAAAGCATATTCAAAGGTTTTTTCCTCTTAAAACACATAGCCAATTTGAACCAAACTTGGTGGCGATATAATCCTTTGATGGTATCTATGTCCAGTATAGGTTGTCGACTAATGCAAGCCAGCGGGAAACTAACATATGAACCTATGGGTAAACATATTCAAAGACCCATTCCTCTAAAAATGCTTTGTCAATTGGAATCAAACTTTGTCATGATTGCCTTTAGATTCCCCGACCCTTCCGCATCACATTCAAGATGGCTTCCAGATGTAAACATTAGACACTGTTGTAAAGCTTTAAAAATATTTCGCATCTGAAGCCACAAAGCCGATTGGGACTAATAGACATGGTCACAATAGTCGTTATAAGGTCCCTTTAAAATGTGTAAGGTACGTCCGCATCTCATTTGTGATGGTTGCCCGTGGGGAACTTAGTTTAACAATGGACCCTGTGGGAAAATTGGTTCAAAATATTCCCTCTGAAATAAATGGATGAATTGGAACCAGACATGGCCACAGTTATCCTCCATTAACCCCCTTCGCACACCACAATCTAGATCATGGCTGCCAGCGGAGAACATGGTTAAACCATGGACCGTTTAGAAAAGCAGTTTGAGAAGCCGAAGCCGCATAATAAATTGAAACCAAACTTGGTCACAAAAATCCTTGTTTGGTTTCTTTAAATAATAAATTCGACAAGTTCGCACCTCATCGAAGATGAATACCAGTTGGGAAATTAGTTTAACACTGGACCTTACTGGAAAACACATTCAAAGATCTTTTGCTCTGAAACTATATCGCGATTTGAAACCAAATTTAGACACAAGTACAGTCCTTAGTTCGTCGCTTCAAAAAAGGTTTACCAGTAGGTCTGCACCCAATCCAAATAACATAGTTTAATTTTAGACCATGTAACATCAAAGTCTATTAACATGCTTTACACTGATATTATTTTGATTGGCTATATATCAGAGTGTTACAGACTTCTTAGAGACTCTTGTTTATGTCTTAGATGGCCCTAAACTGTTATTTGAATGCCACTGAAACTCTTATTTAAATTTTAGCTTAATGACAAATATATCTGAGTTTAATTACTAAGATATTTGGGGGAAAAAAAACTTGAGTTTTTTTAAGGTCTTCAACTTCAAGTCACAGTTGCAAAATAAGAAAAAAAGTTTGAATTAAGGGGAAAGAGTTTTACGCTACCAGTTTTTGCAGACGTAGATAGGGCTTCAGAACATTTGAATAGTCTTTTCAATGTGTTTGTATCATTAAAATGTCAAAACTCTAAAATAGCATCGTGGAAATGAACAGAAAGTCAGCTCACAACTGACCAAAATTGAAACTTAGCAACATGAAGAGCATGGTAAAATTGGTGGAATGTTAAAATTATAGATCGTTTTTGGTCAAAACATTACTTCTGGTCCAAAAATAAATTCCATTATTTTGAATCTTGATGTTTAAAAACTGTTAAAAACTTAGGAGTATCTCCTGTCTTCAGCCAATTTTTGCTTTCATTGTCGAAAAAATGTTTTGGGTTGATCTTCAGTGAAAAGACCAGTTGTCGAGACTTAACTTAATTTACGAAACTTTAGTATTAAGTAATTTTCGTCAAGAAGATTGATAAAATTTGACGTAGAAGTTTTGGTCGGTTAAGGGACGACCATTTGATTTTCAGGGGGGGGGGGGCATGGGCGATTTTGTAAATGAATAATTCAATCTCGGTGCCAGTGAAAATAAATATTCTAATCCTACTTGTCATGAAAATATACAATTCAATTTGGATAAGAAGAATCAATTTTTGTTGCAAATGCAAATAAGTAATTTGATGTGACATTTGGTGAAAATAAATATTTTTTTTTCTACATTTTCGTGAAAATAATTTTTTCTGAACAAAATCGCCCACCCCCCTAAAAATCAAATGGTCATACCCTTATAGGCATCTTAAGACAGATATGACGAACTGTCAAACGAACCAACCTGAATGTAGCAATATTTTGATAATTGGCGCTTTTTGTTGACAGGTGCTGCAAATGAAGAAGAATTGACTCTTGCGCTGGGTTTATACAAACTATCGGACAGAAAATATGTTGTACAATTAGCTTGTGCGACAACCGGTAAAGGTGTTCCGTAATGTGTACAAACTATTGCATTAGAAGTCAAGAGGAAGGAAGAATGCACAGTGAGGCTGTGAAGAATAAAGCCGAGTGCAATTTCCAAAATAAGCTAGATCTATAATACGGAACAGTAACGCTTTCAATATAATATACAGAACACATACAAACTAAGACATGTCAAGATTTAATCTGTTATGTTTCTGTATTGTTTAATGGTACGAGAGAAATATAGATAATTTTCCACCAAACGTTGTATTTCACTTAAATGCCTTTAATCATAATATTGAGCAAAATCATAAGTAACCAAATTTTTTGTATATTCATTCCATATTATCATTCCATACAATGGTGTACCAAAGAGTGGACTGGAAGATTGGATTCACCTAACTCATAGTTAACTTTTCTTAAAATATGATTATTTCATCCAATGTTTGATTTTGCCATGCATTTCAGCATTTTAAATCGCTAACTAATTTGTATCTGGTGGTTGGTCTTTTAGACTGTTAAAATATGTACAAATGTAAATGAATTGCCCTTACTGAAACAAGCTCGCAGATCTAAACAGTTCACATTGTTACCTTTTATTAGCTCACCTGGCTATGCCAGGGTGAGCTATTACCATCACTTGGCGTCCGTCGTCCAACCGTCCGTCGTTAGCTCACTTTCAAAAAATCTTCTCCTCTGAAACCACCAAGTCAAATAAAACCAATCTTCAACTGAATCATCACTAGGGTATCTAGTTTCAAATTTGTAATTTTCTACGTCTTACGTCAAACAACATGGCTGCCGTTACTAAAAATAGAACATAGAGGTAAACTACAGTTTTTTTGGCAAATACCTCAAAACCGTTACAGATATCAAAAATCTGACAGTTTAAAAATGATCAGCATGACAAGATCTACCCAAAAACTGATGACCCATCTTAGAGTTATTGCCCCTTTCCGTAAAATTCTCAAAATTTTGATGTTTTTTTATTTTTTACAAAAAAACTATAACAGATAGAGGTTAAGTTTAATAACATGTTAAGATCTACCCACATAGAAATTCTGAAGAAAATCCAAGCACCTATATATGAGTTCCTTTATTCGTCAAATTTTTCGTGATTTTATACTTTTTGTCCTATATTTCAAAAACGCTTTGAGATAGAGGTCAAGTAAAATATTCAGCATGTCAAGGACTACATTTTATTGAACACAGTCAAGTTTTCCGACCTCTTCCAAGATGCCCCCCAACGGGGAACTTAGTTTAGCATTTGACCGAATGGGAAATTTCATACAAAGAACTTCTTCTTGAGAACCACCAAATGAATTTGAACCAAACTTGGCATGAATGATGCTTATGAGGTGCTGACCGAGTGTTATTACTTTGGTGCCGATCCATCATCCAACATGGCCGCCAGCGGGTATCTTAATTCTAACATTGGACCCTATTGGAAAATGCATACAAAGAACTTCTACTTGAGAACCACCAAATAGATTTGAACCAAACTTGGCATGAATAATGCTTATGAGGTGCTGACCAAGTGTTGGTACTTTGGTGCCGATCAATCATCAAACATGGCCGCCAGCGGGTATCTTAATTTTAACATTGGACCCTATTGGAAAATGCATACAAAGAACTTCTACTTGAGAACCACTGAATGAATTTGAACCAAACTTGGCATGAATGATGCTCATGAGGTGCTGACCATGTGTTGTTACTTTGGTGCCGATCCATCATCCAACATGGCCATCAGCGGGGATCTTAATTTTAACATTGGACCCTATTGGAAAATGCATACAAAGAACTTCTACTTGAGAACCACTGAATGGATTTGAACCAAACTTGGCATGAATGATGCTTATGAGGTGCTGACCAAGTGTTATAACTTTGGTGCCAATCCGTCATCTACATGACCGACAGCATTGGACCCTATGGGAAATACACACAAAGATCTTCTAGAGAACTGCTGAATGGATTTAAATAAAACATGACATGAATCATAGATGCCTGTCAGGTGCTGACCAAGTGTCACCAGCTGTGCACTTAATTTAACAAAAGATCTTCTTCTAGAGAACTGCTTAATAGATTTAATTGAAACTTTGCATAAATGATGCTTATGAGAAGCTGACCAAGTGTTGTTACTTCGGTGCTGATCCATCATCCAACATGGCCGCCAGCGATGAATTGGACCCTAAGGGGAAATGCATACAAAGATATCATGGAAAACACTGAATGGATTCAATTTAAAAATTGCATAAATGAAACTTGTGAGATTTTGACCAAGCTTGTTACTTTGGTGCTGATCCGTTTTCCGACACCAGTAGCAAAACTTAGTTTAACATTGGACCCAGTGAGAAATGCATAAGAAGATCTTCTCCACTGAAACTGCTTGAACAATTTTAGTAGAATTTTGATATGATAGTCCTTGGGCGACCCTCTTCAAAGTTTTATGTTAAATAGCTGCCAGAAGGGAACGTAGATTAACATAGACCCCTTAATTTTGGAAACTGCATTCAAAAATGCTCTCTGAAACTGCTTGAACAATTTCAATTAAATTTTATAAAAAGTTTCTGATTTTTATGTACGTACACCACCAAAGATGGACCATCAATTGGGAATTAAAGTGCTGCATAGGACCCAGGTGAGCGATACAGGCTCTTGAGAGTCTCTTGTTGGTAATACATTGATGGGAACTTTCATAGGATCTTCACTTTAGATACGTAATTTGCCGAAATGACTACCAACAAAAGCTGTAGTTACATTAATTTGCTTGATACAGTGTGCATGGCTCTTTACAAAATATGTTTTGCATTTTCCTATATCTGCGTTCTCCGTTTTTAGTACGCACAGAAACAATAATGTATTAGATTAGAAATTACTGTTTTAAGAAGAAATCCATGAAAAGCGGAATAAATCACAGTTTGAATGCTTTGACAACAGTCGGGACCGTTGGTTTAAACATATTCATTCAAGTAATTACAAACAAATACATATTGTTGATACATTTGAAATACAAAAGATCATAATAGGATTCGGAAACAAGCTAAATTAGCTTCTACAAAGTTCTGTGTCCTTGAAAATAATACAGCTTAATATAATATTAGAATCATGCTATGTGGAAATAGTTGTTTGTAATAAAAAATTATCTATGTTGCAAAATTATAAGTTTTTGTGATGAGATGCAAAAATAAGTTTAGGAATTGACAAACCTTTTACTTTTGATTATAAATCTCTGAACTTTACAAAACACGTCAATATTTTGTTCTAAGTTTAGGCGACTTGAGCCATACAGTAGAACATCAATGTTAATAGGATTATCATAATTAACTGAAAAAAATATTTCATTTCTCAATAAGTTATATTTTGGACACTGTAGCAAAAAATGAACTGTCGACTCGACTTGGCCATATGAACAGAAAGGAGACGCAACTTGGTTTCGATGAAATAAATGCTCATTTAAAGAAGAACTATTTATTCGCAGCCTGGACCGGTATTAAAAAAACTTCTGTATATGTTCTACTAATTTCTCTTTAGAGACTTGTAGGGAACTAGAATTTCGAACATTCTGTGGAATTTTATTCCAAAGCTTAATAGAAGCAGGTCGGAAGTATTCAGAGTAGAAGTTAGTTCTTGTACGAATTTCTGTTATGTTTTGAGATTGTCTAGTAAAGTGACCATGCGTAGAAGCAGCAATATTTGTAATTAGAGTTTTTAAGTACTCAGGTACTTTATTATTAATTATTTTATATAGCGATACAAGTCTATGATTTTCCCTTCTAGCTGAAAGCTTCTCCCACCCAGTTTCCTCACATAATTTGTTAATCGATGTTAATTTTGTCCCACCCGAAACAATGCTCATCGCTTCAATCTGAACACTTTCAAGCTTGTTAGCTAAATTGACTGTATTAGTTACCCCAAATTACATCTCCGTATTCCAGAATTGGACGGATATATGGCATGCCGTTTTCATATTTATTCACTATTTAAGATATCTCATATAATATATAAGATATCTTCTATATTAAATAAGATATCTGATATATTAAATGAGATATCTTATATATTATATGAGATATCTTATATATTAAATAAGATATCTGATATATTAAATGAGATATCTTATATGTATATTAATATAAGATGTCTTATTTAGTAAATAAGATATCTCATATAATATATAAGATATCTCCTTTGATATATAAGATATCTCATTTAATATATAAGATATCTCATATGCTATATAAGATATCTTATATGTTGAAATTATATAAGATATCTTATATAATAAAGGAGATATAATCTTATATATTATATGAGATATCTTATATACTTGAAAGCACTTAAAATGAAGTCTTCATAGGCTCATTTTTTTTTTAGCAAACCAAAAAATTTATGCACCGAATTTCTTGCTTAGCTTGACAGTTATAAGAAACCAGAGGAAATATTTTGATTTTGTTTCATTGATACTATTGTCGGATTCAAAAGAGTTGTTCCGTGTGTAGGACCCCTCCCTTGTTGTAGATTTTTTGGATTTCGTGAAGATTCTCTAGCAAAATTGACAACAAATGCAAAAAATCGACTGGAACCCCTTTTTCCGAACCCCATATTTTAAAGGCTCGATCCTCAAATGAATATTGTTCCAAAATCTACTCGTCTGTGCGAAAGATATAACCCTAATCCTAACATTGTTTTGTCTTATTTATTTATTTTTGTATTATTTTATTGATACCGATCCAGTATCCAGCCATCTATGGAATTAGGATCGTATCTCCGGTCTTACATTAATTACGTGCTACGTGTACAATATTACAGTTTTTTTTTTTTATTTTGCAATAAATACTAATCCAATATCCACCCGTCATATTTTTCAATAGCATTTACAGCAGAACTATGTCTCTTCTTCAATATATAAGATATCTTATATATTATATAAGATTTCTCAAATAGTATATAAGATATCTTATATAATTACACAATTAAGATATCTTTATTAATATATAAGATATCTTATATGTTATATAAGATATCTCTATTAGCATATAAGATATCTTTATTAAACTTTCAAAAGAGATATCTTATAAAATATATAAGATATCTCTATTAGTATATAAGATATCTTATACATTAAATAAGATATCTTAATTCATATATAAGATATCTTATATATTAATTGAGATATCTTATATTTTAAATAAGATATCTCATATAATATATGAGATATCTTATATATTATATGAGATATCTTAAATAGCGAATAAATATGAAAACGGCATACCATACGGATATACGATAAATACATTTTTTCTAACGTTAATCTGTCCAAAACAAAACGCATTTTTCATAGAATATTTATCCTATTATAAGCCTTTTCTACTATATATTCTACGTGTTCATGCCATAGGCCATTACTTGAAAAAATTATACCAAGATGTTTGTGCGAATCAACTTCTTGAAGATTCTGATCATTCATTACCAAGGATGGGTATACAGGTTTTACCGACTTTCTAGAAGTTAACATTGATTCAGTTTTCTGTGGGTTGAATTTAACAAGCAACTGGTTTGACCATCTGTGTATCCTATCTAGGTCTCCGTTTAACACTTCTGCAGCGTTTTCAGGGGTATCTACGATTACATAGATACTCGTGTCATCTGCAAAGAGTTTTATACGAGCACCAATGTCAGATACTAAATCATTTATGAATAATATAAAGAGTAAAGGTCCAAGGATGGAGCCTTGCGGTACGCCCGCCTTAATTGGTCTCCAATCTGAATTACTACTATTTAAGACTACCCGTTGTACTCTCCCTGATAAATAGTTTTTAAACCATTGAAGTAAAGAACCTGGAATTCCGTATTTCTCAAGTTTGAATAATAGTCCTGCATGCCATTTCGATCGAATGCTTTGCTGATATCGCAAAATACAACTCTCATTTCTTTGCCACTATCTAGGGCCTTCCCGATGTCGTCAGAAAACTGACTAATTGATTTGTAGCCGAGTCACCCTTGGTAAACCCGGACTGACTGGAGGATATAACTTTTTTAGCTAATAAGAAGTTATGAACGTGTTTATAGACGCATCTCTCCATGCATTTAGAAAGAATGCATAATAGAGACACGGGTCTATATTTTTTTTACTTCGTTGGGATTAATATTCTTAAAGATAGGTGTAACGTTTGCTTTCTTCCAATCGATGGGAAAGAAAGACGAAGACAGAGATAAATTAAAAAGATTACATAAAGGAGTCTTTAATACAGAGGCCGCCTCCTTCAAGAGTCTCGGATTTATTAAATCTGGACCCGAAGCTTTACTTGCATCTAGTATTTTCAGAACATCTTCGACTTCACTGTCGATGTAAGGACTATTTTGTCTTACTTTTGATTTGATTCAATATGGTCAGGAAGTGAAGCTTCGGTCGTGTCTATATCAGATTGTAAGGCAAAGAATTTGTTGAACAAATCTGCCTTTTCGCGATCATTCGAAACAAGTTCATTATGAACTAGTAAAGGGGGTATACTAGGATGCGACGTCTTGATTCCGGATATCTGATTACAGTCGGAGCCATTATAGGATAGCCGTTCAAGAAGATGTTTGGAATTTTCATTCATGTGCAAATGGACACTGAATTAATGTATCGATACAAAAAGAAGTTCACTGAAGAAAAACTCTTACTGCTTAATGCTTTTCTTTAATTCACAGGTGTCTTTGCCTTCCTTGCTTCCTCCAGGCTCTTAGCCAACCGTGGTCTTGTTCTTCGCTTTCTAAATGGTTTCATTGTTCGTTTATTCTTTTATTTCAGTTCAAGCCTTCGCTTCCTCTTTTGTGGCTCTGTCCGTTTCCTTTTAAATGTTCTATTGTTGAAAGAATTTGTTTTCTTCCCGAAATTACTTACGAAAGGATATGGAGTAAATGAACATGAGAACATAACACATATGTTAACTCTAACTGCAATTAATTTTATTGAGCTCTATGGCCATTTCAGAAATTAATTCCTCATCAGCAGCAGTAGAACTCAAAGATAGGAAATCCATAATTTCAAAAAATGTCCTAAATTCATAAAACCAAACGAAATTCCAGTAATATCAAAAATAGTTAAGACAAAACTGCGATGAAAGGAGTAAAACCTTATTTTTTTAGAATTTACATAAAAAATACAAAAATACTGAAGTTGCATAATAAACAGTAAATTTAGTTATTCAATGAGGAACATATCATCAGCAGCTAGTAATATGAAAAGCTATAATCCAGAAGTAGTAAAAAAGAAGTACTCGTTCCAAAATCCAGGAACCAAGGACATCTACCGAGTGCAATAAATTAAATGAAGCCTCAGTATCTTTAAAGGTTTGGAATTTTGATAAGACGGTAAATTTCTGTAAAACGCAAGGTAATTTTTTCATGTCATACAAGTCTGACTATTGAGCTGGTGAATACCCGGTGGGGGGGGGGGGGGGGGGGGGGGGGGGGGNNNNGGGGGTTGGGCTCTAATCCATCAGCAGTGGCAACGGCCGAATACTTTCAAAATACAAAAATTCCCTGGTTACATAATAAACAGTAAATTTCGTTATGCCATGCACGTGTTTCAAGGAGAAACCTCTCATCATCAGCATTAGGATCATGTAATATGGAAAATCATTATCCAAGAATAGAAAAAACAAGTACTCGTTCCCAAAAATATCAAAAAAGGAAGCCAAATCCAGTACCAAGGATATCTACCGTGTGCAATACACTAAATGATGTTTTTAGAGGGGTAGAATTTTGATAAAAGGTAAACTTCTGTAAAACGCAAGGTAAATCTTTCATGCCAGGCAAGTCTGACTATTGGGCTGGTGAATGACCTCATTGACCCCTGGTCCACCAGCAGTGGCATCGGCCCAATGACTTTAAAATCCAAAAATACCGAAGTTGTAATATAAACAGTAAATTTCGTTATGCTGTACACATGTTTCAGCAGCATTAGAATCAAGTAATATGGAAAGCAATAATCCAAAAGTAATCGTTCCCAAATATCAAAATCTTATACCAAGGACATCTACCGAGTGCAATACACGGAATTTAGATAATGGTTATAAACAAAGTGTACACATGAAACAAGTACACCATATCTAGGAAAACTAAAAAGCATATTTCTCAAAACGGGGGATTTGTTTTACCAACTCCACACTGCATTACAAGACAAACTCCTGTATCAAAACTTCTGAGTCTGACCTTAGCTTTCTGTAATGTGGTAATTTCTTTGGCCTTTGATGTGTTACTCTGTTTTTAATTCCCTCCATTGTTGCTCTGTCTTTGGCTCTATCAGTTGTTGCTCTGTTTTTAATTCCCTCCGTTGTTGCTCTGTCTTTGGCTTTTTTAGTTTTTGCTCTGTTTTTAATTCCCTCCGTTGTTGCTCTGTCTTTGGCTCTTTCAGTTGTTGCTCTGTTTTTAATTCCCTCCATTATTGCTGTCTTTGGCTCTTTCAGTTGTTGCTCTGTTTTTAATTCCCTCCATTGTTGCTCTGTCATTGGCTCTTTCAGTTGTTGCTTTGTTTTTAATTCCCTCCGTTGTTGCTCTGTCTTTGGCTCTATCAGTTGTTGCTCTGTTTTTAATTCCCTCCGTTGTTGCTCTGTCTTTGGCTCTTTCACTTGTTGCTCTGTTTTTAATTCCCTCCATTGTTGCTCTGTCTTTGGCTCTTTCACTTGTTGCTCTGTTTTTAATTCCCTCCGTTGTTGCTCTGTCTTTGGCTCTATCAGTTGTTGCTCTGTTTTTAATTCCCTCTGTTGTTGCTCTGTCTTTGGCTCTTTCACTTGTTGCTCTGTTTTTAATTCCCTCCGTTGTTGCTCTGTCTTTGGCTCTATCAGTTGTTGCTCTGTTTTTAATTCTCTCCATTATTGCTCTGGCTTTTTCAATTATTGTTGTTGTTTTTAATTTTCTACATTATGGCTTTGTCCTTAGCTTTATCTACTGTATATACGACGTTAGCATCTTTCATTTTGACCCTCTCCTAATTGTCTTCCAAATCTTTATCTATTATGGCTCTCATCTAAGCTATCTCAATAACATCTCTGTCTTTTGGTACCTCCTTTTGAGCCCCTTACTGTTGCTCTATTCTTAGCTACCTTCATAATGGTTATTTATTTGTCTTGAATCCATGTTAGATTCTCTATGTCCCATAACCTTTCCATAACAAAATACCGAAGTTACTGTTAATTTATGTTCTGCATATGCGCATTTCGACAAATTATGTCTCATCAGTGCAGATCCAGCCAAAACATATGGAAGTCCATTAACCTAAAAAAAAAGTATGAAAGCTGATAGAGAACAAATAATCAAAAGGATCTTAATTTATCGAAAAGCAAAAATTCAGCTAAGGACAGAGTTATGCACGAGGGAGATACTCCTTAGTTTAATTTATAATTTTTGTAAAATTTAGATAAAGTTGGTTGTCGGGTCAGCACCGAAGTACTGACTACTGGGTTGGTGAATACTGAATGTTAGTTTCTTTTCCTACTTAGGGTTGAATAATTTTCAAAACGGCATCATAGAATTAAATACAATGAGGGTTTCATCTGTGTATGTAATCATTAACTATGAAAACAAAGCAAAGGGAGACAATACAGAATGAAAAATAAATTTTTGATTTGTAAGAAAACGTAACAGTAAATGTAAAATTGGGATTTTAGAATTTTGTTTTTCAAGTTTGTTTTTCAAGTTGGATCATTAATATTCATGTAGTAATTATTATACCTAACTTTAATACAAAGCAAAATGATTGGCTGCTTTATGTCCAAATAAACTGGTCTAACATCTATGGCAGCATATTAAACATTTTAATTCTTTTAATTTTAAAAAAAGAAAGTCTGCCGCTACCCTTACCTTCCTTATCTGTGAGCAACAGTAAGAACGTTGAAGAAAACCATAGAATCCATTCCCCGTTTGTTCCGAGTCAGCTTTGTGGCTAATGTAACACTGAAATAGTTTACCACAACTATTTCAATCGATGAAGTTATATTGATACCACATGAGCTATTGCAGTTACAGTATACTACTAAACAAGCCGGACAAACACAAATGCAAGCGGTCGAACTGATGATTAGGAACTGCCTACGATATCCACAGCTTCGTGCCATCATCAGTTTTACAACAACACTGAGGAGCGCTCAAGAAATACACACACTGAAGCAAAAGGAAGAAAGGGAAATTCTGCGATCGAGAATCCAAAACATGGTAATCAAAGTTTAACATTATTATATTGACACAATACACCAAGTCAAAGCAAATAAGCAAAGCCTACTGCAACAACGCTAAAACACTATGAATCCCTACAAAAACTATAGTATCAATAGATAAATGCTATGATATGATATTCATCAACTTTATTAATTACTAGAAGCACTATCTGTTTGCTAAGAGGCATGTCATTCTTGGCAGGGTTGAGTAAAATGGGTTGTAGACTCAACTTAGGTCTTGCAATGATTATTGTCAATTGTAGATATCTAAAATGGCAGCGGTTTCAAGAGATCGAATAGTTTTTGCTTGTAACCGTGCCTCCAATACCATAATTCTCCGATCTGCTACCCTTTAAGTCACCCTCAGTACCACACTAGACAACTAGACATTTGAATGGAAAAGTATATTTAATCTGGTTGAGCATGACTATGAAATCCTATGATTCGTTTTGACATTAGATAGGCCGGGTCGCCTGGACAAATGCGACAAGCTAGGAACATGGGACTGTGCAACCAAATAGCGGTCATCCTAGACAAAAAGAAAATGCTAGATCTTATGTTTAATTTGGTGCACCTGGAGTTGAATCATCTTGATATCAATAAACACAGTATGCCACTTTAAATGAAACGAAAAAACCCCGAAACATTTGCAGCAGTTTGACTGACATTGCCATCGACTTGAGAATTGTATAAAATTTTGAAGTTGCTTGGACCTGACAGCGTTAACCCTGCAGATCTTGATCACAATGTGCACGTGGATACCAAAACACTTTCACTTGTAAACTCTTAAGTTCGAATCCGAAATCCATCGACATGGGGATAATATAAAAAGGTGTCAACAGTAAAGAAATCGACAAGGTTCCTTATATAGAACTCATATCTGCAGCAGACTAATCCGAGGTCTCGATTTAGACCTGCATCTTGCAGAATAAATTTGACAGTTTTGAAGAATCGGTGAAAAGGACGTTTCTGTAAATTTAGATTTTGCATATGCGCATTTCGACAACTTATGTCTCTTCAGAACAGATAAAGTCAAAACACTGGAAACACATATAACGAAATATGTATAAATCTGAGAGAACAAATCACCAATAAGATCTAAATAGAAAAGTCAAAATCAGCTAAGGACAGAGCTTTGCAAGAGGGAAATACTACTTAGTTTTGAACAAAAATTTTGTTAAATTTAGATATTGCAAGTTTCCAAATAAAATCGGTTTTCGGACCAGCATCGAAGTACTTGCTACTGGGTTGGTGAATACCCTCGGGGACTAACAGTCCGCCAGCAGAGGCATCGACCCAGTGGTAATAAATAACATAATACCGAAGTTGCTGTTAATTTGGATTCTGCATATGCGCATTTCGACAACTTATGTCTCTTTAGTGCAGATAAAATCAAAGCATTGGAAATACATATACCGAAGTATGTATAAAGACTGATAGAGAACAAATTACATATAAGATCTAAATAGAAAGGTCCAAATCAGCTTAGGAGAGAGCTATACAAGAGGGAGATACTCCTTGGTTTTTAACAAAATTTTGTAAAATTTAGATATTGCAAGTTTCCATAAAAAAAAATCGGTTTTTGGGCCAGCACAGAAGTACTGGCTACTAGGTTGGTGAATACCACCAGCGGAGGCATCGACCCAGTGGTAATAAATAACAGAATGCCGAAGTTGCTGTCAATTTGATCATTGGTTAATATGGTATCCTATACACAATTTATATTTGCACGGAATCCTATCACAGGTTTGTTCTTTATGACAGCCTAGTCTTGACCCAGTTCATAATAATATTGCAACTGCTTATAAAAGCTCTGAAATAACAGTGGGCAGCCTGGAGATGCACTACTAATTTCTTCGGCGCTGGCCCGAAAACCGATTTTATTTGAAAACTTTTACTTTTAATATCTAAATCCAGAAAAAATTTTGTTAAAAACTAAGGAGTATCTCCCTCTTGCATAGCTCTGTCCATAGCTGATTTTTTTTTATTTAGATCTTATTGGTAATTTGCTATCAGCTTTCACACATATTTTGGTTAAGGATTCCCAAATGTTTTGATTTGATCTGCACTGAAGAGACATTAGTTGTCGAAATGCGCATATGCAGAAACTAAATTTGTATGTTAGAGATAAGTTTAACGAATATCTACAGAGAAGAACTATCAACATAAAAAGCAGATTTATAATCATTGTAATTAGGTGTAGGGTGCAAAGCAGTCCAACATTTAATTAATTTTTTCCTGGCTTGAATACCCTCCAATTCCCGAAGAATATTATGTCCCTAACAACAGTCAAGCGTATCTCCTCCATTAGGATGACAGCCCAACGACGTACGGGTAAACATAACAATATACACAGATAACTTCGCGAAAGTATACATTCATGACTGATCAATAATACGTTTTAACTCGAAGAAAGACAAAACTGAAAAATTACCACAAGATAACTGATGGCGAGCACAACTCATTCGCTATTCCGTGTCTGTAGTTTGTACGGCGATTTTGTCAACAGAAATTACTGTCTCAAAAACTTAAAAATACATAAAGGGTATGTTCAGTCACTGTTGCAATTGTTACAACATAAGTTTTACGGTTGTCACCAAGATTTGACAGACCATTACAATGCTTCTATTTCACATATGAAAATGGCTATCTTTGGGTAGAACCAGAGTTTATTACCGGACTGACTAACACCGACTGTGACAAAACCGCACTTTTCACACTGGCAGTGCATGTGACGAGTAGAGTGCCACGCGTGTAGCAGATCATGCTTACCCTTCCGGAGCACCTGATAATACCTTAGTTTTTGTAAGACTCACACTGCTAGTACTTTAATTATGTGGAGTCCTTGTTCATTTTTGTTTCATTTGTTTTGTCTTTGTCATACTGTCTCAATTCTTGTTGGATATGAATTGCCGTGATTTTGGATTTATGATTTTAAAACCCCCCTTTCATCATTCTTGCTCCGGTGTTTGTCTCTTCAGTGCAGATAAAATCTAAACGTTTGGAAGGCCATAACCTCAAAGATGTTTAATAACTGATAGAGAACAAATAACAAAATTGATCTAAGTGTAGAGCCAAAATCAGCTAAGGACAGAGCTTTGCATGAGCGAGATTCTCCTTAGTTTTCAACAAAATTTACAAAAAATGTATTGTAAGGTTCCAAATAGAATAGGCTTTCGGGTCAGCACCGAAGTACTGACTACTGGGCTGGTGAATACCCTCGGGGACTAACAGTCCACCAACAATGGCATCGACCCAGTGGTAACAAATGACTAAATACTGAAGTTACTGTGAATTTGAATTCTGCATATGCGAAGTAACGAATGACCATCTTTATTAACTGTCAATCAAAGCAGAAGATACAGAATCATGTTCCAGAACAGATGCCTGTGGTCACAATTGCATTAGACTATCAATTGTCAGAAGTTTGAATTCCGTGCTTCAGTTGACGTAAGGTTCTCCACTACGTTAATGGCAGATATTGATAGAAGTAGATATTTATCTGACTAAATTGTTCAGTGGATAACTTTTCCACCCACAACATGAAAACTTTGGTTCATAAAGATAGTTTACAGTGCACCTCTCTCGATTTAATGTTTTACTAGCTATCCTTTGCATCTTCCATTGTAGCTTTGTCTTTAATTTTCATTTTGTCATTAGTTTCCTTTATTGAGGGTTCTCGTTAGTTTCTTCTATTGAGGTTCCCTCGTACATTTCTCCATTATGGTTCTGTTCTTAGTTTCCTACATTGTGGCTTTTTTCCTCTCATTTAATATTGTTTTTTTGTCCTTTGCTTCTCTATTGTGGATTTGTCCTTTACCCCGTCCATTTTCGATCTGTCCTTCGCATCATCTTCTGTGTTCTTGTCCTTCACTTCCTACGTTATGGTAGTGTTATTTGCTCTCTCTTTATTGTTGTTATATCCTTAATGTGTGTAAAAAATGGAAAACAGGAAACAACTGCCATGGATTAAAATTACAATCTTATACTACAATCTGTCAGGGAACTACACAGGAAAAACACAAATAAGACAAAAGCCTCTTCACATTTTGACTTGACTTCCTCTGTTGTTTCATAGCATTGCATTCTTCTATCACATCGTCTCTGTCCTTCACTTTCTCCATTTCCTTTACTGTTGTCATTATGGTCGATCCCGCGTCTTTTTACAATGTGCTTTAGGCCTTCGCTTTTTCATTTGTAAGTGTGGCTTTGTATTTATCTGTCACCATTGCATCTACCATCATATTCCCTTTATTGTGATTTTGTCCTTTGCTGTCTGAAAAGTGGTTCCATCATTTATTGTCCTCTTTCTGATACTGTTCTTGGCTTTGTAGTTCATTTGTAGCTCTCTGCTCCAAGGCCCTGTTCTTCCATTGCGGTTTTGTCCTTCACCTTGTTCTATAGACCATATCCGACCTATGGTATCAGGATTTACCAGACTAATTTGCAATACGTCACAATATAGAAAACGTCACGTTATAGAGCCTCTAACGTCATGAAGTTGATCATACGGAGAGGACATGTTTGTGACGTGCATATACGTAGGGCGAACAAACATGTACTGGTGAATCTGGATACCAGAACTGGGATATGGTTTATTAAGCTCGGTTCGTATCATACTATATATAATTCTGTCCGTCTAAATCTCCATTGCCTTTTTTTCCTTTCCTTTCGTTTGTTTGCCCTGACCTTCCTTTCATTCATCTACGCTCTGCCAATCGCTTCCTCAATTGTGGTTCAGTGCTTTGGGTTCTCCAATGTGGTCCTTCCATTCACGTACTCAGTTTTTGCCGTGTCCTTCACTTCGACCTTCGGGTCCTTATTCGTAGTTTTTCTCAATCATTGCAACTGTCCTTCACTTTTCAATTCCATTTTAATTTACTACCTTTTCGGCATTGTGACTTTGTCCTTTGCTTCCTTTGTGACCATTTCTCTCGTATTCTTCCTCATCATCCTGCAATGTATCTCTGTCATTCGTTTCGCCGTTGCATCGATGACCTACCAATTATTTGTAGCTTTTAGCTGACACTTTCCTTCATTCGTATTAAACAAAGCTTTCACGAGGGCTAACAGATAGAAAAACATTTAGCCCATTAATTTAATTACAGATCCTACTACATAGATGGTGAATTTCTATTCATAATCAGATAAATCTAAACTTTGATAGATGTGATGGTTGCTATTTTTTATTGTGAACTTTCTTGTCTCTATCAGTAATATTCCCATCTCTCCAGTGTATGGCGTGTCTACTAGTATTTTATGTTGATTCGTTACTGTGTCGTCATTGATAAAACAAACACTGTCTTAGAAACTTTTCAGTGTGGGTTATGTCCCGATTTTATAACTTTCAATATTTTTGTCCAATTTGGAGGCCGCGTTTTTTAACTGAAAATCAGGAATTCCATGGGAACTAACTGTGCGCCACTATAAGCTGACCTTATATGCTCGTTTGAGGTCAAGTTTTTACAAGGGCTAACACAGAAAAAGACCAATCCTTTAATTTCAGTTTCCGCTACATATAATAGACGATGTACTCAAAGGTAGCTCTCTCATAATATTTTTGAATTTGTGTCAGATGTCGGAACACCCCGGGTTTTCTCTAATTCAATGGTTTAAAGAATTTTGCACACGGACACCCACTTTTGATTTAATGAAAGTCTTCTATATGACAAATTAAGACACCTCACAAGTTTCATAAAATTCTTGATATTACTTCCTAGCTTTTTGGCACAAGAATAGTCCTGATGTTAAATAGTGGGAAAATCCAGAGAAATCCCTTTCCCGCCATATTTTCTAATGTCTTGTATCTCCGTAAAAAGCACACGGACCTATATATTTCTTTTTACCATTTCATTAAGTCTACAATGCTTTATCAATTAAAATAGGTTTAATCCTTAAAATTTTAAAGAAATCCTTGATATAAACAACATCAGGAGTGGGACTCCTTAATAATCCAAAATTTATGGGCTTGTAAGACATGGATGTAGCGTTGCTCGACAATTAGCAAAGAATTCCGCTTAAACCGGTGCTAGGGGCCGTCTTGAACTTACTATGAGGTATGAGCAAAGCTCATTGTTGGGGGCCTCATGGTGACTTCAAGATGAAGAACAACAATAAAAGCGTTGTTCCTTTGCTTGTTTTTTACCATGTATTTGTAGAGACTTTGTCTCATGTGCATTTACTCCATATCCTTTTATTCACCATTGTAATTACTACTGATTTACCTTCTTCATCTTCGTACTTGGATCTTTTGATAAACATTGACGAAGATGAATATACTTGGCCTTTTCTGTGATTGCTCTGTCATTGGCTTCTTCTATTTGGGCTCTGCCTTTTGCTTCAATTTGTCGATCGCTTCTTAGTTGTAGCTTTATTTTTCACTTTCTCGGCTGAAACGGTGTCCTTGCTGTGTATGGCACCTCCTCCACTGCGGCTTTGTTCACTTCCTCCGTTGATGCTCCTTCCATACTTTGTCTACTGTTGTGTGTTTTTCACTTACTATATTGTGAGCCTCCATTGATGCTTCTTCCATACTTCGTCCACTGTTGTGTGTTTTTCACTTACTATATTGTGAACCTTCTTTGATGCTCCTTCCATACTTTGTCCACTGTTGTGTGTTTTTCACTTACTATATTGTGAACCTCCGTTGATGCTCCTTCCATACTTTGTCCACTGTTGTGTTTTTCACTTACTATATTGTGAACCTTTTCTTTGTTTTTTCAATCTTATCTATGCCCTTCGACTTCCTCGTTTTGGTTTTGTTATTTCCGTCTTTAATTTTGCCTGTGTCATCCGCTTCTCTATTGTGACTGTGTCTGTTTTCTTTTCAATATTTGTTCTCTCCTTCATTTCCTCTATTTCGACTCGATTTCTTTCTTCTTCTATTTTCTTTTTGATTCTGTCCTCAGCTTCTTGTATGCCTTTCAATTTTAGCTCTGTTTTAGTGGCTCTTGATTTCGGTCCCTGCATTAGCTTCCTGTATCGTGGTACTGTCTTTGGCTTTTTCATTCGTCTTTCTGTTTTATTTGTCTCTTGTCTTTATTCCCTCCATTGTAATTCTGTCGTAAGCTTCCTGTATTGTAAAATGTATTTTTGTTTGTTCGTTTTTAATTTGCCTCCATTAAGGCTCCGGGCTTCATTGTAGTTTTGTCTTAAGAATCCTGAAGGTACTATCTTTAGTTTTTTTTCAATTTTGGTTCTATTTTAATTGCTTCCATTGTGCCTATGTTCTGTGATCATCCTGTCGTGATTCTTCTCATCCTTTAGCATCACGCATCGTGGCACTTTCTTTGGGTTCCCAGCTGTTGCCCTTTCTTTAATTGCCTCAACTAAGACTATGTTCATAAGCTTTTTTCTCTTCTTCTCTGCTGTAAGCATCTTTAGGCATTTCGACTCAAACATTAGTATAGCTTCTTGCGTGTTGGCTCTGTGCTCAACTATGTCTATTATAGTTTTCTACAAAAACAAGTGAGTACACATATTGGAACTTTTTTTTTGTTTTTTTTGCTTTGTTTTTTTGTTGTTGTTGTTGTTTTTGTTTATTTGTAAGATACCATTGTGGTTGACTTCTGAAGAGCAATGATTACTACTTTGAAAATGAGAGTACAGCAAACCGAATTTTCTATAATGTGGCAAAGCGCTGTCACAATTCCAACGGTTATATGGACTCAACCTAAATCTTAGAATGATTTGCAGGACCATTTTCGACCAATAATTCTTCTTCCCCATATAAAAATAAAATGTCAAATCTTGTCACTATTCACAGCATGCTATTCGATCTTATATTTCAATCATTTAATCTGCGTTTGCATCAGCTTTTTATACATTGGACTTGCATTCTCTTTTTTAATCATGGTTCATACGCTTTTTTTGTTCCGAAATACCTGTTGACCATTTCCATGACCTGTTGCTGGTTAATTGTTTTGCATTCAATGTGAAAAAAAAATCTAATTTGATAATAAACAAATCAAATCAAACATATTTTTTTCTGCTCCAGAAACAAAATTCCATGACCTTTATTACAAAGCATACGCAGAATATCCATTTAAAGGATTTAATGTACATGAACCGAATATGAAAAATATCCACTTATACTGAATGTTGAATATTGATAACATTAAAAATCATTTATTTTTAGTATATGCAACCGAATAAATTGTAACCATTTTTCGTATCTTTTGCATATTTATTTGTAGTTTACAATCTTGAATTGTTATTGAGTAAATGTTATTGTTATAACAGGGTTATTTACTCTGCTGTCCAGTTATTCATATGAAGAATTAAAGAACCCATATGAAGAATTAAAGAACTATTTAAGACGTGGTTATTAATATTGTGCCCATATGGACCACTGTTAAAATATGGCGCCCAACGTGGAAACCTTCTCTTGCCAGTTGGATACATCAGAGATCAGGAACACAAGGATGAAAGACCAAAACCAACATCAAGACCGAGGACAAGAAAGGCAAAGGAACTGGCGGTCATTGAGACAACTGAAGATGACTCGAGTGAAACTGACCCATCTGAGGAATCTGAAGTTGGTTTTGTAGCAGTTTACAGTGACTCAACCCTCACGAAACATAAAAACTGCTGATGACAACCAGGATGTTACCTTTTTTGCTGAGGATATTGAGCCACAGGATATCCTGGAAACACAAGAAACAGATGGAAGCGCTTCCGAGGATGAAAATCAGGAGACGGCAGATGTTCATTCACCAGAACACACTATTCTGGAAGATGAGGAACAACAAGATGTCCACCAAGAATCGCCGCCAGTGCCAGTAAGACGCTCTGGAAGAGAGCGCAGACCACTAAGCTGGCTTAGATCAGGGCAATATGAAACCAGCAGGTCAGCAATTGGAAAACCTTGTTCTAGTCAAGACACACCAGAATGGCGACAGAAGGCAGAATTCATCTCTTCCTTAGCAAAGACATCGCTATTTTCATGTTTAGAGAGAGATGCTGCCAAGACCATTTTAGATATAGTCCATCACCACAGCACCAAATGATGGGACTTCATTTCTCAGCTGGGGGCGCGTGTGGTAGGGCTGTATTTTGGGCTATTTTATTTATCTAGGTTTATGTGTATTTTTGTTAGCTTTGCTTTTTATGTTTGTATTTGTACATGTCAGTTATTTGTACACATTACCTAACTGAATCTTTTCTATTTAGTCTATTTATACATATTATTTATATCAACATGGAAGACCTTACACCAGAGGAATTAACACTCATCAAAGCCTTAAGGAAGGAGGTGAAAGAAAAACCAAAAGGAGACAAACCACAAGACTTAAAGGAATGGATGTTGCATTACTTAGCCACCAGTGGAGAACTAACAGCAAAAGCAGAAGAAGAAGAACCAGCTAAACCAAAGTATATTTCCAAGTACAGGGACCCACCTAAGATCTCACTATTCTCTGGCAACAACAATAAAGTTGAAGCAACTTACCAACTATGGAGATATGAAGTATATGGATTGGTGGCCGACAAATTACATGACCATGAAAACATCAAATATGTAGTTAGAAGATCACTCAAAGGAGATGCTGGCACTTAGGAGCCAAAGCATCTATAGATGACATTCTACACAAGCTTGACAGTATCTATGGTGATGTTGAAAAGAAAGAAGACCTCCTCGCTCAATTTTAACGAGCTATACAGAATGACGATGAGACAGTAACAAAGTGGAGTTGCAGTATAGAAGACATAATTGGAAGAGCAGTAGACAGAGGATTAATCCATCCAAAAGACAGAGACAGCATGTTCCATTCTATGCTATGGACAGGTCTGAAAACTGAATTGAAGGATATATCAGGACATAAATTTGACTCCATTCAAGGATTTGATGAACTCAGTGTTGCTCTTAGGCTGATAGAAAGGGACCATGAAGAGAGAAAGACACAACGTAAGCCTCAACCATCCAAAGTTGCTACAACTGGAGTTGACTCTCAACAACAACAAATTGATGAGTTTAGAAGGCTTATCCAACAAGTTGTTTCAAGAATGGACAGAATGGAATCCCAATTAAACAGAAGTAGAGGCCAAAGAGGACAATATAGATCTCAGGGATACAGAGGACAACATACAACACAGAGTTATAGGCCACGATATCAACAACAGGGACAGCAGTGGCGAGACACATCCACTCAGCAAGCATCATCTGCTATTAGAGACCAACAAGATGAAAGAAGATGTTACAGATGTGGACAACCTGGACATCTGAAGAAAGAATGCATTTCTAAACTAGGCAAGAAATCTTTACACGAGAGGAAGCGTATGGAGCAGAACCGTCCATAGGCTTGAGTGCTGAAGCAACAGCATCAGCATCAGGTCCTTATTTAAACAATTTACCACCAGGTTTATTTGGAAAACCCACAGAAACAGAGATTACACTCAATGGACATAAAGTTAAAGCATTACTTGATACTGGATCAACTGTTTCCACCATTGGATATTCATACTACACCAGACATCTTTCAGAAATACCACTTCAAGAAATTAACAGCCTGATTGACATTGAATGTGCAGGAGGACAACAGCTGCCATACAAAGGATTTATAGAAACAGAAATTTCAGCACTACAGGGAAATGAGACCTACCCATGTATTTTATTAGTAGTACCAGACAGAAACTATAATACCCAGATACCTTTACTTCTTGGAACCAATATACTACAGGTCATTATGGATTCTCTGAAACACATCAACATGGAAACAGATTTTTACAGTCTTGCAACCTTCTACTCCATGGTATCTAACATTCAGAGCCATTATACTTAGGGAGAAAGATCTAACTAGGAACAACAATACACTAGCCATCATCAAGAATGCAGTTATGAAACCAGTCATCATAAAACCCAACACAACTGTACAGATCCAAAGAGATACCATACAGTGCAACATCAGCCATGCTACACTCATGTACACAACAGCCCAACTGGAGAGATCTGGAAATTAAACCATCACTTTTTGAGTATAGATACCAGAACAATGGCATGATGAATGTAGAGATAGCTAATGTCACCTCTCGGACCATTACCATCAATCCGAAAGCTGTCCTTTGTGAAATACAACCAGTCACAAATGAGCATCAAAAAGAAACACCATCTACAACATCTGTACTGGATCAGATAGAAATTACCCAGAGCGATTTGACTAACGAGGAACTTCAGGCTGGGATGGACATCATTAAATCATACGAAGATATTTTTGCTAAAGATGACACAGATATTGGGAACACAGAAGTGAAGCATAGGATAGACTTAGTGGATGACAAACCATTTAAACAGCGGTATAGGAGAATACCACCTGCAATGTACGAGGAAGTCAAGGCTCATCTCAGACAGCTCCTATCTAATGGCACAATCAGACCATCACACAGCCCCTATGCTTCAAATGTAGTACTTGTAAGAAAGAAGAATGGTAAACTCAGACTATGTGTAGACTACTGTCAGCTTAACAACTTCACAAAGGAAGACAGCTACGCCTTACCAAGGATAGAAGATCTACTTGACACTCTTGCTGGTAGCACTTTCTCCAGTACGATAGATAACTAAATACCGAAGTTACTGTGAATTTATTTTCTGCATATGCGCATTTCGACAACTTATATATCTTCAGTGCAGATAAAATCTAAACGTTTGGAAGACTATTAACTCAAAGATGTTTAAAAACTGATAGAGAACAAATAACCAATATGATCTAAATGTAAAGCAAAAATCAGCTAAGGACAGAGCTTTCCATGAGGGAGGTACTCCTTAGTTCTCAACAAAATTTGCAAAAATTTAGATATTGTAAGATTTGAAAAAGAATCGGCTTTCGGGTCAGCACCGACGTACTGACTACTGGGCTGGTGAAGAGTGGATATCATCAAGTAGAGATAATGAAAGACCATAAAGAGCGTGCTGCTTTTGCAGTAGGTCCATTAGGTTTCTACGAATACAATCGGATGCCCTTTGGATTGACCAATAGCCCAGCGACCTACCAAAAAATATGGAGTAATGTCTTTCTGACCTTTATCTGAAAGTGTGCTGTATCTTTATAGATGACATAATTATCTTTGGCAGGACATATGAGGAACAACTAAAGAACACCCGCTTAGTATTCGACAGAATCAGACAACATAACATGAAGTTGGTTCCCGACAAATATTCTTTTTCAAAAGGAGAGTTAAATATGTTGGCCATATCGTATCAGCAGATGGTGTTGAACTGGATCCAGATAAAACAGAAAGAGTCATGAACTGGCCTACACCGAAAACCCCTGAAGATGTCAGACGTTTTCTTGGTTTCGTCGGTTACTTCAGACGTTTTATCAGCCATTTCAGCCAGATCAGCAAACCTTTTACTGACTTGATGCCAAATCCAGTCTCGAAAAGAACAAAGAAACATCAACAGAAACCATGAGAATGGGGACCAAACCAGGAACAAGCTTTCGCCAGACTAAAAGAATTACTAGTGTCAGCACCGATACTTGGTTATGTCAACAGTGACTTGCCATATGAGCTGCACAAGGATGCTTCAGGAACAGCACTTGGAGCCATGTTGTACCAAGTACAGAATGAAGTCAAGCGAGTCATCTGTTATGCAAGCAGAGGCCTTACCAAATCAGAAAAGAGATACCCACCACACAAGTTAGAGTTTTTAGCGCTAAAGTGGGCAGTCTGCGATTACCTCTATGGCAGTAATTTCACAGTACTAACAGATAATAATCCCAGGACATATGTGCTGACGACAGCAAAGTTGGATGCCACTGGTCACAGATGGTTAGCCGCTCTTGCCTCGTTCAACTTTGATATTTCATATCGCCCAGGGAAGACCAACCAAGATGCAGATGGTTTAAGCCGGATTCCTTCAACTGAAGAAGATGCAACTTCTACAGAGATCATCTCTTCCGAATCCGTAAAGGCTATTTGCAACTCCAACCTTCCGAAGGCCTTTATTGAGAGCTTGGCTATTGTCCAACGATGACACAGAATTAGTTGATGAAGATATAGTCGATTGGCGCAAGGCACAGGCTATGCATCCGACTATAGAGCCCTTCATCAAATACGTCCAGGGGGAAGGAAACCCACTGCCGCAGAAGTGGGACCAACCCCACTTTTACGACAATTTCACCACCTTCACCTGAAAGATGGCGTATTATACAGAGATGTATTGATAGGAGGATGACAGGAAATCTCAGCTAGTGTTACCATCAGCACACATACAGATTATCTTAGAGGCACTGCACAACAATATGGGACATCCCGGAAAAGACAGAACGCTATCACTTGTACGGGATAAATTTTATTGGCCAGGGATGGACAAAACAGTAGAAAATTGGATTGGGCAGTGTGGTCGATGTATAAAGCGAATGACACCAGCTAGTAGTCAAAGAGCACCACCCCTTGTCAGCGTCAAAACACAGTTTCCACTAGAGCTAGTTTGTCTGGACTTTCTCTCCCTTGAGACATCTAAAGGTGGCTACCAAAACATCCTAGTAATCACCGACCATTTCATTCTACATTATGGCATACCTCTGAGGATCCATTCAGACCAGGGGGCTAATTTTGAGAGCAACGTTATCAAAGAACTGTGTACACTGACAGGCATGCAAAAATCTAGGACAACTCCGTACCATCCTATGGGGAACGGAATGGTTGAAAAGTTCAACCGCACTCTGCTAGGAATGCTAGGAACTTTGGAGGCATACCAGAAGTCGAACTGAAAGGATTATGTTGTGCCCACGGTACACGCTTACAACTGTACCCGACACGAATCCACAGGAGTCGCACCATACTTTCTTATGTTTGGACTCCAGCCCCGACTTCCCATAGACTTAGCATTCGGATTACACAAAGACACTAAACAGCCTACTGGGAAATACATCAAGTAATTGAGAGAAAGACTAACCCATGCGTACAAGCTTGCAGCCGAATCATCTAAGGATGCCCAAGCTCAACAGAAACAGCTGTATGATACAAAAGCAAGAGGGGCAGTTGTCAAGAAGGGCAACCGGGTTTTGGTCAAAAGAGTGTCTTTTGATGGAAAGCACAAGCTGCCAGACATATGGGAAGACGTCCCCAATGTTGTTCTAGACCAACCCAATGCTGAGATTCCAGTATTCACTGTCATCAGAAAAGATGGAGAAGGAAGTACCAAAAAGCTCCACAGAAACCTTCTCTTGCCAGTTGGATACATCACAGATCAGGAACACGAGGATGACTCGAGTGAAACTGACCCATCTGAGGAATCTGAAGTTGGTTTTGTAGCAGTTTACAGAAACTAAACCCTCACGAACCAAGAAACTGCTGATGACAACCAGGATGTTACCTTTTTTGCTGAGGATATTGAGCCACAGGATATCCTGGAAACACAAGAAACAGATGGAAGCGCTTCCGAGGATGAAAATCAGGAGACAGCAGATGTTCATTCACCAGAACACACTATTCTGGAAGATGAGGAACAACAAGATGTCCACCACGAATCGCCGCCAGTGCCATTTAGACGCTCTGGAAGAGAGCGCAGACCACCAAGTTGGCTTAGATCAGGGCAATATGAAACCAGCAAGTCAGCAATTGGAAAACCTTGTTCTAGTCAAGACACACCAGAATGGCGACAGAAGGCAGAATTCATCTCTTCCTTGGCATCGCTATTTCCAGATTTAGAGAGAGATGCTGCCAAGACCATTTTAGATATAGTCCACCACCACAGCACCAAATGACGGGACGTCATTTCTCAGCTGGGGGAGTGTGCGGTAGGGCTGTATTTTGGGCTATTTTATTTATCTAGGTTTATGTGTATTTTTGTTAGCTTTGCTTTTTATGTTTGTATTTGTAGTGTTTGCATGATAATTGAGTATTGCAATTATTGTAATGTTTTATCGTAATGTTTCGTACGCATTAACATTTTCCGCATTTTGTCTATGTTTTCATATTTTCAAAACTTATACGCAGTTTACTGTTATAATCTGAGCTTAAACAAATGCAGTGTATTTTGTGCATATGCATGCGCTGAATATCCAGGATTAAATGTACATGAACCGAATAAGAGAAATATCCACTTATACTGAATGTTGAATATTGATAACATTAAAAATCATTTATTTTTAGTATATGCAACCGAATAAATTGTAACCATTTTTCGTATCTTTTGCATATTTATTTGTAGTTTACAACCTTGACTTGTTATTAAGTAAATGTTATTGTTATTACGGAGTTGTTTACTCTGATCTCCAGTTATCCATATGATGAATAAAAGAACCCATGTAAACTATTCAAGACGTGGTTATTATTATGGTGCCCATATGGACCACTGTTACATTACCGATACAAGATCTTTAGTTTCCTCTTCGTCAGTCTCAATATCGTAATCGTCTGTTCTTCCTCTGGTGATTTCTGCTATATAAGTCTTCATATAACATCTGTTGGCTGTTCCAATGTTTGTCTATTCGATTTTTAAATGTACATGTGTATTTACTCTTGGTGATGTTACAACCTTATCAGGTAAATTGCTCCATTTTTTGGCTATTCTAATGACAAATACATTTTTCGTAATTCCGTCCTTGCGCGTTTTGGATATACACAGTATTTCAGACTACTACGTCGTTCTCCTGTTCTTGATGACATGTCTTTCCATAGTTTTAGAAATGCCGCTGCTTCTTCATCATGTTTACCGTATAAGATTTGTATAATTCAATCATATCACTTCGTACCCTTCGAAAGTTCAGTAATGGAAATTGACTTTCTTGAGACGTTCTGGGTATGTTATTTAAAATCTTTGATCCAAATGGTTTTGTGGCTCTCCATTGTACAAATTAAATCACGTGTAAGTATTTTTCTTTGCATGGATGCAAAACAGAACTCGCAAATTCAAGATGTGATCTTACTAGCGTTTTATATATGGTATATGGAGGTATTGAAAAATTCTCCTTAGTAATGCAAACAATGAATTAGCTTTGTTTACTTTTTCACTAATGTGTCTATCAAAATTTAGCTCCGAGACTAATATCACTCCGATGTCCTTTTGTTCTGCAGTTTGCTGTAATACAGTTTCTTTCAGTGTATAGTTATTGTCTTGGTCTGGACGTGCATATGTTTGCATTTATCCCTATGAAACCGTAGAAGCCATGTTACACTCCAGTTTGACAGTTTATCTAGATCTCTTTGTACTTGTCTCTGGTCTTCTTTCCTACTTATGATGTTAAAAATCTTTGTATCGTCCGCAAATATACATCAGAGTCCACCATATCCAGTAAGTCATTTATAAAAATAACGAATAGTATAGTGGCCAAGGACTGATCCTTGTGGTATACCTGAGGTTACTTTGGTCCAAGAATTATCTTCAATTCCGTATACTCTAAGTTTGTTCAACAATCTTTTGTGTGGAACCGTGTCGAATGCTTTCATATTGTTTATGTCTATTACGTCTACAGATTTTCCACTGTCTCGTGCTTGTGTCCATTTGTCCAGTACATTCAACAGTTGTGACCCGGTTGATCTCCCAGACATAAAAACAAACTGATGATGAGTAAAGAATTTGTCTGCTTTCATGTGCTCAAATATTGATTCTCTTACATGTAATTATAGTTTTCATAACGAGAAAGAATTGTATATCGTTGGATATCAACTAGAGTTATGTAATTTCAAAATATAATAAACGAGCCTTTGGCGAGTTTATTATTTTTGAAATTACATAACGAGAGTTGATATCCAACGATATACAATTTTTTCGAGTTGTTAAAACTATTTCTCTTATAACTTTCATAATATTCAGTGCCGAACTGCTGTTTTTGTTTCAAACAACAACATCGTTGCTAGGTAACGTTAATCACGGCCAACGAGATTTCACAGTGGTCCAATAAAAACGTCGAAAAAATAACAGCACATCACGCGTGATGTGTTATTACTTGACGCTCGACCAATGAAATTCCTGTAAAAGCGATTCAACTAGTTCATATCTAACTCCGGCTATAAAGTCTCGTTATGTACCACAAATAACTATTCGTGCAAGGAATAGATAATAAGCGTGCATCATAAGAGAATAGTGTTTCCATAACTTTAGGTAATCGATGTTAAGCTTACTGGTCTGTAATTTCCGGCAAATTATTGTTTCCTTTCTTAAATATTGCACGAATCTAAGCTCCTTTCCAATATTTCGGTACTGTCCGTGTTTTCAAAGATAGGTTTAAAATCATATCCAATGGCTTATATATTGTCTCTGTCAGTCAATTCTTTAACTTCTCTGGGATGTATTAAATGGTCCCGGTGATTTGTCGATTTTTGGTCCATTAAGTAATTTCTTGGTTTTAAAGCATTCACCTTTTAAGGGTTGTTTTGGTGGCTCTTCAGCTTCTTTTGTATACTTGAACACTGCTAAAGAATGTAGCTAATATTTCGGCCTTTTCTCTCTCATTACAAGTTTTTCTCGATTTTTCATCTTTTTGGTCAGTTAGTAACTCTCCAATGCCACTTCTGGTTTTTGACTTAGATTCAATGTATTTCCAAATTGCTTTGGGATTCTTTTTGGCATTAGCAAATATCTGTCCCTCCATCGTTGTCCCTTTTAAAATTATTTCGTATAGAATAGAATAGAATAGAATAGAATAGAATACTTAATTTGACCAAATCGGGGCCCACGACGGGGCAAATGACAGTATTACAATGATTTGACACAATATCAATAATAACAACAAGTTTAAACACACACACTGTATGTAATACAGTAAATATTTTAACATGTATCAGAATCACCCAGATCCCTCTCAGACTGCAAGGGACACCAGGGGACAATGCAACAGAACCAATATACTCTACTATTTATAAATAAAATATTTTAATTCACTTGTCCATTTCATTCCTCATTTATAAGTAAGATTGCCAAAAAGATCACACTATTATAAAAAAAGTATGTGTATATTCTATATATATATTGTTACAAAAGTAAAGAACATAGTACTTTTGTAGAATTGGTTCTCCTCGTGTCCCATGCAGAAAGACAAACAATCTAGAGTAATTCTGTATATATAACAAAAACAAAGCATGTTTCACCAGTGACCGAGACAACAGGCAGAGCCCATCTGACGGATGTGGGGGGGGGGGGGGGGGGGGGGGNGGGGTAGAAGTGTTGTTAAAGTGCAATGGGCACCAAGGGCAGATACTTAAAAGGTCACTTGGCATTATTTTTTTTCTTTTTTATACATTATAGATTGGCAAGTGTCCCTATTTAGGAAATTGTCCCTATTTAGGAAATATATTTATAAAATCTACATTTTAATGAATTTCTATATGTGCTCTATCTATTAAATTAATGCCAAGTTCTAGACCTCCTCGTACCCAATGCACAAGACGAAATATGTTATAAAAGTATATTTTGCAAATTATGAGTTATTTATCTCATTTTTAGGATAAATCTAGAGAGGTGTGACAGTATAAGAACATTTTAACGACCCATGAGCCAAATAAATTTGTCCTGTTACTCAAAGTTTGAAAAAATGGACATGACTTTAAAATAAATTCTGTCATTTCATAACGATCCTGAAGATGAGCAGTACAGGAAAATAGGAAGTAGATTTCATTTTCCACCTCGCCAGATGAGCATGTTTACATAACCTATCACTAGATGGTGTACCTTTGTATCTGCCCTGTTCAATCATTAACTTATGTGCTGAGACTCTAAATTGTGTAATTTTCTTTCATCAAATTTATTGAGAATGATTAAATATTTTTCTAAACCAAAATTAACTTTGAATAATGATTATGTTCTTAATTTTTTATCCGAGTTCTTAGTCATACTAATGTGCAATTGTTCCATAAAGTGTGAAGACACACTTTTGTTCATGACTTTTTTAAAACTATAAAAACCCAGATTTGAACTTGAAGTTTTGATATCAACAATTTTTAATATATAATGAATTGAACCATACCATGAAGACAATTTCTTATTGAACAGCTCTTTAGAGGCTAAATATGCATCTTTAAGGAGTGGGAATGTGGTTTCTAATTTTTCAAATCTGTACCAATATTTAAGCATTCCTTTAATAATGCAAAAAAAAAAACAAAAAAAACAAAATAGGGGAAATCTTCCAAGCTCTGATAATGCTGCAAAATTGCTAGTTTTTTTACGAGTACCAAGTAGAAATTTACAAAATTCTATGTGAATTTTTCACAAAACATTTTTGAATATATTCTGTCTAAAGAAATATTTTCATTTCTGAAACGAGCAGTGAATGGGTTAAAAGTACCCCATATTTCAGATCCATACAGGAGAATGGGCTTAATGGTATGATCAAAAACATGTAAACTGGTCTTAACAGTTGTATTGTGAGACAAAAAATCCTTACTAAGTTTAAAATAACCTTTAAGAGCTTTCTGATAAAGTTCATCTTGGGTACATGTAAAGGTTCCTGAGGCACTAAAATATAGCCCAAGGTACTTGTATTTTTTTTACACATTCAATCTTGCTGCCATTCAGAGTAAATTGTTGAGAAATGTGTCTGCAGCCTTGTTGGAAATCACAATTTTAGTTTTAATTATACTTACATTCAAGCACCAATCGTTACAGAACATGTCCAGTTTCTTTAGTATTTCCTGCAAACCAGTTGCAGTATGGGAAAAATTATCAAGTCGTCAGCATACATGAGACAATTAAGTGGACGATTGCTTAACATAATAGTGCTAGAAAGACCATCAAGATAATGAGGTAAATCATTGATAAACACTTTGAAAAGATTTGGACTTAGATTGTCGCCTTGGTGAACTCCTATCTTGTTGTCGAAGAAAGTTGTTCTTTGTTTATCTATTCTGATACAAGACTTACTGTTTGAATATATTGATTTAATCATGTTATAAAACAGAGATCCAACCCCTATATCTAGAAGTTTAATTTTAATTCCTGTATGAATTACTTTGTCAAATGCTTTGTGGAAGTCAAGAAAGCAGGCAAACACCCTCCCATCCTTCGAATGACAGTACTTATCAATGATACATTTAAACACAAATATATGGTCGGATGTTCTTGCCTTTTTTGTAAATCCAAATTGACATGGATCTATTATTTTATATTTTTCTAAAAATTTATCAAGTCTTCTATCAAGAATGGAGTTGAAAAGTTTCCCAAGTGCACTTGTAATTGTGATGCCACGATAATTATTTGGGTCGCAGGGATTATTTCCCTTGTGAATAGTTACTATATACCCATGATACCCTTCTGCCCACTTATCAGGATCAAAACTGTAGGTTAAACATGCATTTAACATGTTTGACAAACCCTTTAAAAGGACAGATTGTCCATATTTCAACATATCATTAGATAAATTGTCCAGACCTGCAGCTTTATTACATTTCAATCTTGCAATTGCAGCAGATGTTTCTGCAATACCAGAAGTCCATTACTAATAATGAACTTCTGACAATACTAATCTCAGCATCAAGCTCATTAAAGCAAAAGTTTTTTTTTCTTGATTTTGGAGTCATTTTTCCAAGACTTCATGTCTATCCCTGAACTCAGCCCCCACACTTCCAAGATTTTTGAAATGTGAGAACCAAGAGCCAGGATCTACTAAAGAACTTGGATCTTTTTTATAATCACTTCTTAATTCATTAACCACGAATTCCAATATTGTTTTGGATTATTCTGATTATCTGACTTGGTTTCTTAGCGTTTGTTGTATTCTAATCATTTTCAGGTGATGTTCTCACACAAAGCGTTTTCTGCCTTATTTTTTCTAACGTCTTTTCTTTGTTGATTTTTTTTTTAATTTCTCGACTTAGAATATACCTTTTGTCCCGATCTAAACAAATTTATCACGAAATTTCAATGGGTTCAACAAATTTGGTTAATTCCATGCGATTCCCGGGCACATTTTAATTATTTACACTACTTAGTAGCTCACAAAAATGCATGGTGGCACAAAATTTTACAAATTTAAATTGGAATGAGTTAAACCAGAGACATTTAAATACGTTTTATATGTCTCTGGTTAAACAGTGTGAAGTCCCGTACGGTTAAAGCTAAAAATATAAAAAACTGAGTTTTTACAAGCTGCCTAGCGAATTTGATAATGCACATTTAACTTTTAAAAGATGTTATTTCTCAAAAAATATGACCCCCCTCCCCCACCCTGAAATATTGTTTTTCTCAATAAGTCATGGTTTCATCACTTTCCATGACATTATTTTTTCTTATCTTTTTAATAACAAATAAATCTGAAATAATGGACTTCAAGGTGTAAACAGTCCCAAAATATCGGGTAGATCAGCTGTTTTTCGGTAAATTCAATGACGTGACGTGACATAGATTCTATTTTTAGTTGTTTACTTCTTTCTTGGTTTAGCCGCAAAGTTCGATGGGAAGGCTAAAACACTGTAAGTAACAGACTTTTTGATTGGACGTACTTCATGACCTAAATACTTATTTACGATGAATTCTGAGGTATTTAGATAAAATAATGTTTTGAAATAGTTCAAAATATCGCCATTTTGTTAAATAATATGAATCTGAATAAAAACCGGCGTCGAAAAACTACACATTAACTGGCAATACACAAAAATATGTAATGAGTTCACAATGTCATAGTTTCCAATCAACCAATCAACAAACAGGTAATCGTAGGCGAGAAAGTGGGTCACGATTCGTCTGGATGTGTGTCACTCTGTCATGAAGAGTTCATGGAATATTGAAGAATAATCAAATCATATTGACAGAGTCAAGATTGTTTAACAGAAAATTGGGAACAAGAGAAAGAGGACAGGTAATTACTTTTTAGTTTTAACGCTTCCTTTGGCCCCAAAAATATTTATGAACACGCAACCGGCGAAAAATTTGGGAGTTGTTTACGCCAATGTGTTTGATTGTACCTTTTCACCCTGAACTCGATTCGACAGATTTAGCACGTACCCAAAATTGGTTTGACGGATAGACCATTTTACGTATGAAAAAAATATTATATATTTTACACCCGAGACATTTATTCTATATATTTTACCTAAACGAGAATAAAACCAAACAACTTATCACAGAGAGGCACAAAGCAGGTTGCTGAAGTCAGTGAAGAAAAATAAGGGTCAATGTCAACCCCTGACATCGTAAACAAGTTCAGTAATCTTTTTTTTTNGGGGGGGGGGGGGGGGATGCACCACATCTTGACATGAAAATTTGCTTGTTTTCTATGAAGGCAGTTATCCGAAAGAGAATGACATGAACACAAAGGACCTCGTTGATAAACAAGTTAAATGTGAACCAATCAAGACATCATCATGATCATTGTGTTTTGTCACCATGACCTTTCTGTGGGAGGAGCTAGAAACACATTGTCTTTGCATTTCATATTAATAAATAATAAATTAATGATTTAACAATTCAATTTGGCAAGTTATAATCTATAGAAGTCTTGATAAGGCCATGACCATCATCAAAAATATCCTAGATTCTCATCTGTGCCTGCCCCGATATTTTCACCTGCCTAAAAAAAAATTTATTATGATTTTTGGCCAATTTGGTCAATTTCTTAATAATGACAGCATTTTTCACAAAATTTGATATAAAACATAATTTGCCTGGCCCGCCCCAAAATTTGAGAAGAAATCTATGAGAATCTAGGAATTATTTTATTATGGACTGCCCTATAATAAGTCGATAGCTATGAAAAAAGGCCCAAAAGAAAAATGGATATGCCAGGAGGTTTCTTTTGGTTGATGATAGTGAAGCAGACAAAATGCAGTATACATGTACATATACATTAGAAATATGTGTTAAAAATATGTCTCAGTCAATTACAAATCTGTGGACATGATGAGGTGGATTTCAACAATTGAGAATTGTATGTAGTTTTGGCTCTTGGCTCAACAAATTGATAAGGCACCTATTCACTTCTGTGATCTCTGTATAAAATTTTTTACTGTGTTACATGTTTATATAAAATGTAAGTACTTGTAAAAGAAATTTTTTATTTTACACTGGAAAATAACATGTTTATAATTCAATTTAAACATAATTTTATAGGATTACAATTTTCCGTGTTTTCAGGACCATGATTATAGACCTACACCATCTAGACTTGTACCTTTGTATTGTAATATTAGATTCATTCTGCTTTGTATGGATATCGATGTATTTGATTGGTTGCGAGTATTTCCTATAACTTCCGTATTATAGTTTTATCAGTCAGTAAAACGACACTAGCACGTGATTCCTTGACAACAACAAAGTAAACAAAGATGGGAGAGTTATCTTGACAAAAGAAATGGTGCACCATCCACAAGAAAACTTGTAGTCTATTTAGGGAATGTAATTATAAGTATTGTGCGTTGTATTGAATGCAATATTTTGTAGTTTCAATTCAATTCTTAAATAAAACAGTCATAGAAATTTGTCAGACAAAGTTGAAATATCAAAACCACTCAATATGCCCTTATTTCAGGGCTGAAGAGTCTTTGCTCATGTGTATACATGTACTTACATGCCTTAGTTAGCAGAAAAGTGAGCAGTAGCTTAATGCATGGGAGAACCTCATTTGGTGAATGGTGAATTAGAAAAAGGAAATAGCCAAATACCGGAAAAGCAAAAAAAAAAATTGTAGATATAATATAACAGTGTCCCTTTTTTGAACTGAAAATTTACATGGATATACTTAACATTTTAAAGTAAAAAACTGAAAATTCTACAATCAAATATATATCCAAAAACAGGGAAATTAAATCCCAAAACAAATTGACAATGCGTGACAAAGACAAAATGAATAATCAAAAGTCCACAAGAACTCGTCTTGATAAGTTGGACTTTTTTCTAGTTTGATTTTTACTGTGAGTCTTTTTGTGTATTTATTTTTTAGCCATTCACCACACATAGGGGGAGGGTTTGGATCCAAGAAAACGAGTTTAACCCCGCCGCAATTTTTGCGCCTGTCCCAAGTCAGGAATATGTTGGTGATTGACTTGTCCGTGTCTTATAAAATTTTCGTTTCTTGATATTTGGGTTATTGGATGTGGTTTGTTTCCATTGATTTATCCACTTTTTTACCCTTTTGGGGCCACTTAGGGCTTGCTATATGGTGTGAGGTTCCTCACTGTGTTGAAGACCGTTCGGTGACCCCTAGATGCTTTGTTTTGGGTCGTTTTAACCTAGATATGGGATGTTGTCTCCTTGACATTTACCCCATTTCCTTTCTTTTTCATATCACAAAACTAAAGCACTAGGGTAACACCAGTACATGCTTAAAACAGACATTTTGTAGTACTGCATCTTTCAAGACACTGAAAGGTTATTGTATTGCCTGCTGTAAGCAGAGTCGACACATAGGGATAATACTACATGTATCTGTCATCGTCGTCGTACTGTGTCGTCTGTCGGTTTTTGAATCGGCAACTCCTTCAAAACTACTGGTCCGATTCCAACCAAGCTTTCAGAATATGTTGTTCACTTGGTGTAGTTGTGCGCCTGATACTTAGAATTTTTATTTTACAGATTTTAGGGGTTCACAGAGCCAAAATTGCTCCTTTGTGAGTCTGTTGGTGTTTGAATAATCAACTCCTTCAAAACAGCAAGTCCAATTCCAACCAAACTTTCAGGATATGTTGTTCACCTGGTCATGCTGGTGTAGTTGTGCACCTGATACTTAGAATTTTGATTTTTCAGATTTTAGAGGTTCACGGAGTCAAAATTGCTCATTTTTTTTTTCTTGTCAATTTTGAGTCTAACTCATTTCAAAACTGCTAGTCTGATTCCATACAAACTTTCAGGATATGTTGTTTACCTGGTTTGGTTGTGCACCTGATACTTAGAATTTAGATTTTAAAGATTAAGAGGTTCACAGAGCCAAATTGCTCATTTGTTAATCTGGTTTGTTAATCTGCAACTCCATCACAAATTATAAGTCAGATTCCAACCAAACTTGCAGGATATGTTGTTCTCCTGATTTTGTTGTGCATCTGATACATAAAATTTTGATTTTACATATTTTAGAGGTTCACTGAGCCAAAAAAGCTCATTTGTTAATTCAGTTTGTTATCAGTCAGGGGCGCTACTTGAGCAAGTGATTTTAGAATCACTTATTGAAGTGATCAAAGCAGAAAATTCTGATGTAATTTGATACTCCATTTTCTACATTTTTTTTAAATCACTTAAATAAGTAATTATAGAAGAAAACATTTGATCACTTATGTAAGTAATTTAAACTTGTTTTCTTGATTATTTATTGAATATATATTTTTTAGGATTAAAAATTTATGATTTTACATGAAAAAAATAGCATCAAATGTCAAACCTCTCTTTTCCTTAATATACATGTCTGTTTTTACTGCTTACTGAAAATTAGCATTATTTGAAATATTTGGTAAATGAGAGCAAATCAGTCCATTTTGAAATTCTAAAAGTAGAATGTGTATATTATACAACTAAGAATTGTTACACTTAGTCTTAGACAGAGAATAGATAATGAGAAATTAATTATAGAAAAATTCCCAAGAGGGTTTTTTAAGGCTTCTGCGCAGTAACTTACTGGTCATGCCCACTATTGAAATTGATATATAATAAAAATGAGATAACTGATCTATAGGAGGAAATTACAGAAAAAGCTGTCATTACATGGAAAATTGATGAAATTTGCATTTGAAGATCAAAGGAAACGTCGAAATCACTTATAAAGGTGATTACTGAAATTGATTAATTATTCAAATAAGTGATAACAATATCACTTGTTTAAGTAGTACCCCTGACTGGTTATAGTGGAACTCCTTCAAAACTATATGTCATATTCAAACCAACCTTTCAGAATATGTTGATCACTTGATACATGTATATTAATGTGCACCTGATACTTAAAATTTTCATTTTGACAGATATTAGAGGTTCACAGAGCCAAAATAGCTCATTTGTTTATTTGGTTTGATCACAAATGTCTGTCAGATTCCAACCAAACTTCCAGTACATGCTGTTTATCAGGTCTGGTTATTCACATTATACTTAAAATTTTGATTTTGCAGATTTAAGAGGTTTTCCAAGCTAACATAGCTCATTTGTTAATTCAGTTTGTTAATCTGCAAGTCCCCTGAACTTTATTCATATTTTAAACGAATTTGCAGAATATGTTTTTCTCCCTATATAGCCGTACACATGATACTTTAAAATTAATTTTACAGATTTCAGAGGTTCACTTGGCCAAAAATGGCTCTTCTGTAGTGCAGGCAACACAAGCGATCCATGGAACACCCATCAATTTTTAGTTAAATACCACCATTAAACACTGTTAAAGAGGAGCAGAAAATGTGGAGACACTAAGGGCTGTTCCAGAAAAAATGACATGGGGGGTTTGAAGGCACTTTTTATTGACCCCCACCACCCATAGAATTCTTCCCCATATGTACAATACAAAAAGATGATGAAAACACAACCACCCATAGCAATTTATATAAAGTGCCTTCAAAGGGTCCCAGACCAACTTTTCTGGAACAGTCCTAAATAATAAATAGGATATTGTACATGTTGTACATTGTTTACTACATGCACCCTTTTATGTTAAATGGTTTGTCAGACTTGTGGACTTACATTTTTACAATATTTTACTGTATGGTCCTACTATAACTACTAAAATGTTGGTTTTGTGCATAAGACCGACACATTTCATGAAGACTGCATGGATACCAAGTCTTGCTTGTAGACCTACTTGAGGTAACTGCACACATACCAGAACATGAAGAAGTGGTACATACTAAGTATTATCATGATTATAAGTTATCTACATATGTTTATACCTTAGATATTGAGATTGTAACACCCTGAAATACCTTAGTACACCATGAGGCAAAGCCGCTGGGTCTATCGGGTACTGAAGGGTGTTACAATCTCAATATCTACGGGTATCAACGTAGATAACGAATTCATCCGGGGTATTTCTTCTTAATACAATGTAGTGCAATTTTAGGTAAAACTTGAAGTAAAGAAGTAACTTAAAAAAGACGTTTTCGATGATTATTGTCAAAAATATACTGAAATTCATCAATTTTGAGTACATTTTACAAGGTGTAGTGTTCTACCTTTGGTGAACTCTACAGGTTGTTAAATATAAGACCTATTTTAATTCCTGCCGGAGAAATACGACATTCCTGGTTTTGTGTCCAAACGATGCGTGTATATACATATAATCCCTCTTCAGAGTGTGACATTGTTTGTTTTTAGAGGTGAAATGGAAATGCCCTTCATATGAACGAAAACAAAAGTACTTTGTGTCTATTTTTATATATTAAGCAAGGAGTGTGTGCTTAAATTTGATATAAATTATATATAAAAATGATAATTATTTACTCCTACTAATACATATATTTTAAAAGAAATTCCTACACTGAACAGGCCAAACTGTTGCGTAAAAGCGAAATGACTTTTTCAGTAAAGGTGTCCTCCTATTATGATGGAATTAGCATGTTTTGTGTTTTCTTAGGATGTTAACGTTTCTTTAATAAAAATTACATTTATTTTTTCATTTTCCACTGAAGCAATGGGTTTTGAGTTTATATGTGATGGAGGCAACAAGAGTGAAAATGTTCATGATATTTACCATTTTCCGAGGATGTGGCCAGCAAATCACAATCCTGGTAACATTCATAATTATGTTATTCAGGACTCTTCACAGGGGTCCATATTCCCTGTCTGTGTTGTACATGTCCCCTGAGACTTAAGGGAAAGGGGATATAGGGCACAGACAGGGAAAATGAACCTGCATCCCCCATGAAACCCAAATAATTATTTAGATTCTACTTGAAGTGCTTCAATTTTTTTTAAAGGCATTAAAAAATTGTGATTTTGCTACCATGCAGATACAGTCTCTAGCTAACCAATCAAATTGCAGGATTTACCTTGATATTTCACTTCAGCAGAATACTAGTATATACTGACTAATTTGACAACAGTGATATTATTTTTGCTTAGATTTTAGGAATCAACAATGGCTGTGTAAGAAGGGGTAGTTTTAAAGTCTGGTTTGTCACAGTATTATGACTACGACCACAATGGGCAAAGAGGCAAGCTTGGATGGATTAGGTGAGTACATGGTACTTTCTGTCATTTTTGGGTCACTCATCTGTTCATTCATATTGTATGGAAATCTCTTCATGCCATGTACACGTGACATTTGTTTTCAAATTGCCAATTTAGAATTGTTTCCAAGTGTGAAATAAAAAATTTAAAGATTTTTTTTTATAGGTGACATCATGTACATAAAATGTACTTGTATATTTTCGTAAAAATTCAACTTTAGAATACTGTTCATATATGTGCTATATATACCCGGATGTTTCAAAATTGAACTCGCATGCCTACATGTACAAGCCGTCAAAATTCAGTATGGACAATGCATGCACGAGTTAACTGACCTGCGTAAACGTGGCCTTGGACAAACATCGTACGTCATGATTTAAATAAATACTCAGAGACGTCACGATCCAATCAAATCATGTTAGACACGCACACCTCCCGGTTTAGAAAAAGAAAACAATGAAACGTGTACTAAAGTAAACAAACAAATGATCGATAAAAAATGCATTTGCTTTGTCGGATGTAGTTGATAGCAGGGAAAATATATCAATCTATTTATTTAATAATAAAGCACAGTACTCCCTTATGAGGAGTTGATGGCATCAGTATACATGATACAAATCGTTACCTTTACTTGTAATTAAGAAACGGGTATCCCAACGTCATATTAATAATATTTTTTTGGGTTACTAATTTTTTTTTCAACTTCTTGTGTGATCATAGTTCAGGTTTAATTTATTTTGTTAAATTTGTATTTGTCGAAGGACGTTCTTTTAAAAAAAATTACATATATCTTAGAAGGCGTGAAGGACGAGGCCGAATTCTGCCTCATTACCTATTTATCGTTTATCTTTTCTATTTGGACTTGTATTTTTTTAATTCTTGCTGTTGCCCTGGACTGGGCAACAGAAAAAATAAATATGAAAAGTCCAAATAGAAAAGATAAACGATAAGCAGGTAATAATTTTACCATAGAGGCACAAGAATTCGGCCTAGGCCAGGGACTATGCATTGTATTCTATCCCTGTTGCCGCATATAATTTAGGGGATGACCCTTTAATTTTCATGGGGATGCTTGGGCGATTTTGCCCAGAAAATTTATTTATTTTCATGAAAATCTCGAACAAATTATTTATTTCACCAAATGTCACATTAAAATATTTATTTCCATTTGCAATCTTCGAATTAAAATTCAATTATTTATTTTCATGAAAATTAGGATAAGAATATGTATATTTCACTGGCACCAAGATTAAATTATTTTTATTTACAAAATCGCCCAAGCCCCTCCCCTTGAAAACAAATGGTTATCACTGAATATAATTCATGTTGATATAAATAATATTTCTCGCATTTTTCGTTCACGTACATTTGAAGGCACGAATTATAATGGACGCTTTCTGTGTCTGTTTAGATTTAAAAAAATTGTAAGAATCCTATAAATATCGCGATTTGTAAGTATTGATCAATGCTACTTACGTACTTGATTAAAAGAAATAGTAAAATTTGATTTAATTTACATGTACTTTTAGATACATGTGCTTTGAATTGGAATTTCCCCTTTTGTGCACGTGCATATAGTTGGGACATTACGTATTACTAGTATTTCTCATTAGTGATGGTTCATCGTATTTGACGTTGTTCGGTAGATTCACCTTCAGAATGATTGCGCAGGTCAGTTTGTGATTGGTTTATTAAAATTGTGACGTACAATGTTTATGTATTGCCGAATGATCTTTGTCCATACTGATTTTTGACGGCTTGTACATATGCCAGACAACTTAAAACATCTGAAACAATTACTGGCATTAGTTTGATATTTAGTCTGTGCTGTTATCCATGTGCATTAAGCCCTTCACTCTAGACTATTAAAAGCAGTCTTTGGACAGTAGAAATAAGTACTCCTGTTTTTCAAAAGGTAGAATGTAGAATTTACTTACCCATTAGCCTAGTGACTAGTAATTTTTATTAAAAAAATGAATATAGGCTCTTATTTATATTTGATCAGTTTAATTTTCCATAATATGTTACACATTTGATCTTCTGTTTCGCATTATAAAAAATTAAGAGTTTGGGTTACTAAAACACTGAACCTTACCACATGTACTAGCCTCTGTATCTATGGCTATACTTACATGACTTTAATAAAAAAAGTTCTTAGTCTTTTAACATGTTCAACAATGTTTAAGAAGGACTGTAATATTGAATTATTGGATTAAGCATAATGTCACAAAAAGCAAGGTTTAATTCAAGTGAAAGGCATATATGGCCTAATTCAATAGAAAGACAGAATGTTTGTACCGGTAGTATATATGGCTGTATATCAATAAACTTGTTTTAAGCTTTTTTAGCGGTGCTCATTTAAAACCATCCCCTCAATGAACATTAACGACAATGCCACTTAAATCTTGACAAAGTCCTATAATTTGCCTAATAAGGAACATCTGTTCAATCTACGTCAATCATCAGTTCCTAACAAAAGGTTTTGATGTCATCAGGTCTCTGGATTATCAATATAATTAAAGGATGTTTATATTCTTTGATATTTTTATTAATTATTTCATGGTAGAAATTTAACATGTACATGTAGAAAGAGTTGTGGTTAACCATGCAAGTTTCTAGGAAATATTATTGTTTACATGTAAAATGCATGTAAGGTTATGACAGATATACAGTGCAGTAGTTTCAAGTACACTAGGAACCTGTTAACTGGGTTTTCCATCAGGGAATTGGTTTCTGACAGGGATAGTTCTGTTCTGTTTTTAATAAAATTTCAGCTATTGACAGTGCCAATTTTCCATTATGATTCTTTTTATAACGATATTTGGCTTCAGGATGGTCATTTCTGCTGAGTTTGTGTGGTCAGCAGAATTATCCCTGTTAGTTTACTGAATACAGGGAAACTATCATAGTTTTCAAATTGAATTTCAGGCTTGAATTCGCGGTTGCTGGGTGAGATACGCGGTATTAAAAAACAAATACCAAAGTTACTGTTAATTTGTTTCTTCATGTACACACATGGACCAGGACCTGGACATTTTTAAACAAATTAAAACTTGTCAGTACGTGTACATGTAGGACCACATTGGCGCATTCCCGATTTTTCCAATAGACCTATCTACCGTACCTTTCTTATATTGCCGATTTTTATAACAAATGTAAATAGATTAGATGATTCAGTTATCATGGTTATAAGCTGAAAGTGTACATTAATACATGTAAATGTATCATTCTCAAAAGGGTTGATCAAGAATGGTCTCTCACTTTTAAATGTAAATGCAAACCGATCTTTTCTATATTATCATTATCAATTCATGAAAATCTCTAAGAATAATACAATGAAAAACTCTTAAACCTTATTTCCAAACATTGCGGCTTTTATTACAGCCTATAAGTACAGCTTTAATAAAAGCCGGAATATTTGGAAAGTATGATTTAGAGTTTTTCATTCAATTCAGATAAAGATTGATTCAAATTGAACCAATTTTGTAAACAGGGTCTAACTGAGAATTGAAGTTGGACCTAAAATTCAGTGAAAGATAATCAAGTTGGAAAAGGATGTTTTATTAAGAGACCCAATTTTTGAGGAGGCTGTATGTAAGTCAATCAAAGATTCACCTGAATAAAAAGTATGATGACCCAATCTCCCTAATACTTTATCAAGGTATATACACTTATAATGGAGATGGAATCAAAAGGTACTAGTCCCTCAATGTCCTTTAGGCAAACTAAAAATTGGATTAGTCAGTTATTTGTGGTTAAATCAGCCTCACTGACAATGGGAAAACATACAATAGAGAAACAGAAAACCCATGTTTCAAGCCATGATTTTTTGTGTGTAAAATATGTGGAATCAAATAAGAGACCCAGGGATAGATTTAATTAAGTGTTCCCCTGCTTGCATGCGGCAATGAAAATCTGTGCAGGGCAAATTTGATGCTGACTTGTCCACTTGTCTAGTTGAAATTTTATTTATCTTCTATTCTGAAAGTGGAAGGGCAAGTTGATTTCAGGTGATTTTGGCGACTTGTCCGATAGGAAAGTTGCTAAATAGACCCCTGAGATCCCCCTCTTGTTTCGAAGTCTGTCTGATTTACACATGACAGTTCAGATGAAAGGATTCAAGCCTCATTTGAAAGTAAGAAAAGTCTGCAAGTTTTGGAATATTTAAAGTGATGACATTAAATTAAAGGGGTTGAAGTACATGCCTACATGTACTTGCCAAATTTACTGGTACATGTAGGTAATTATATCAGGGCAAACCTGCCACAAGGGATGAGTATCTTGATAAAATATTGTATGAAATATAGATACAACACAAGTTTATTACGCATCAATACATGCATACTGTCCTCTGATTTCTCAGTTTGATTACTATTAATGCATTTGTGTAATATAGTCTTTAAAAATAGTACAGGTAAATATGTTTTTATACGACCGCAAAAAAATTTTTGAGGTCGTATATTGGTATGATACTGGCGGCGTCGGCGGCGTCGTCGGTGTCGGCGTCTGTGGACACTTCGTTTCCGTGCGATAACTTGAGTTCTAGCTGACCAATCCTTATGAAATTTTAACACAATGTTCCTTGGCACAAAGGGAAGGCTGGGATTGGTTTTGGGTATTGTAGCCCCGCCCCTTTTCTGAAAAAAGGGCCAAAAAGGGCCAAATTGAGTGTTTTCATATATTGGGCTGTAGAATATTTATTATATATCAGATTTTGATGGGGTTTCTTTCAGTGTGCTCCTTATTAAATTTCCAATCTGTAGTATGTTAATGGATTTCACATCGCATGTACTGTTCATGAGCTTAATGGGGCCCTAAAGGGGGGAATCTCAAAAATTTTATTTTTTTTGTTTTCAGTTCGATTTTGATGCAGTGTTTTGCAATGGATTCCTTAAGAAAAATTAACTAGCACTGCACCATCAGATTTTTGTTAACTTGTTTCCTTTCCGAGCTATGAGGGGCAAAACGGGGCCAAGATTGCAAATATGCTGATTACCTAAAATTTTTATTTATCATTGGATTTCGATGGGATTTTTTTCTTTAGATTCCTCTTATTGTCAGCTTTCAGGAGTATTGCAACGGATTTGTCATAGCTCTTACTGTTTTCAAGCTATAAGGGGTCAAAGGGCCCAAAATTGCAATTTTTAGAAATGTGTGAAATCTTTATTTTTCATCAGATTGATTTTGATAGGATTTATTCTATGGATTTGTCTTGTTGTAAGCTTTTGGTAGTATGTCAACAGAATTAGCATAGCTATTACCATTTCCGAGCTATAAGGGGTCAAAGGGACCAGAATTGCAATTTTTCTTAATGTGTCCATCAAATTACTGTCAAGCTCCATACTGTGTCCACATTCACTTTAAAATACACTTGTTCAAATTTCAGTGGTCGACATGCTGCGGTCGTATCATGCTGCGCTCAGCGTAGCCCTTTATTCATGAGAGTAGAAGTTGATGCATTTTCATGTGTCAAAAGGTATATGCCCCATTTCTGACATTTCCATTCCAAAATCAGTTCCTTTCCAGCTAATAAGTTACTGAATGTTGGATTTTGTACCAGTTAAGTACCAAATTTGTTGAAACAGTGTATCGTTACACCACTACCAGCCACCGATCACCATATATATATACTAGTTATAATATTTTTATCGACATACAATAACGTTTTTACCCCATATGAGCATCAAATATAAGATTTTTAAATGGCAATTATTTAAGAATTGAATGTAATATTTTGTAGTTTTATTGGAGTGTGAAAGCATGGACCGTACTTTTTGAATGAAGCATGCTTAGCGCTTCATGTGAAAAATTTGCTACGGTCAACACTTTTACAGGACAATAAAACTACAAAATATTGCATTCAATGCTTATAATTACATTCCATAAATGGATTACAAGTGTTCACACAAGATTACTTAATGAAAATTGTGGATGATGCACCATTCCCTTGTCTAGATTACACCGCTGTCTATGTTTTGTTTTGTCGTAGTGAAGGAGTCGCGTGCTTGTGTTGTTTTACTGACTGATAAAACACAGTGACGGAAATGATCGGATGTACTTGTAGCCAATCAAATATGGGGATTTCCATTCGGAGCAAAATGAATGTAATTATTATTAATTGTACAAGAACAGTCCTTGGTTTATTATATGATGATACTTATGTCATGGAGTTGCAATGCTATTTTAAACGTTCTGACATTGCATGTTTATGGTGCACTGGGAGTTGTTTCGTGCAATTCAATGTCCATGAGCATTTCGAAAAATTGGAAGGTACAATGTATGTCTACGGAGTATATTTTAAACCTACTTTTGCATTCATTTGATTGAAAAAGCCAAAATGTATAAGAACTGAATATGTTCATGAGATCTGTGGTTTGTTTTTCTACCTAGTACCAATGTCCATACAGACCAGGTGTGCTTTAAATGACCACTAAATAGACCTTGAAGTCAATAAACACAAAAGTTTCTCTATGGAACAAACAGATTATTACCAGCTGATTTTTAATCCTTTCCATTAGGAGATCAATGACATAAGTATTGGTCAGTATTATAGGACTAAGGTCAATATCTAGCACTTAAAGGTAACTTTCAAAGTTGACTGTCCATTATTGAGTTCGTTTGGATTAAGAATTAAAGTCAGAAAACAAAAATGCCTTTAAATTGATATTCCAGTGAATGGGATAATATGTCCTTGATTTATAATCAAGGACTTAAATAATACTGAAGGCTAAATGATATTTGATAATGCATTTCTTTTTGACCACCTATGTACTGTCAGTCTGGGAATGTTAAAAGCTTGAAAGAACACATTTGGGGATAGTGAAAAGGGGAGGGATCAAGGATTGAAATCTCTTTTTCAAAATTTATTAAAAATTTCATGCAGATATATAGTGCACAAGACAAAGGCAGTAGAATAACGAAGGAACAAAGCACAAGATTACATAAATCAAAGTTCAGAGACAAGACAAAAGTAAGAACACCAGAAGTAAGATGAAAGACATCACATGCCCACAAAACACACGGACATTACATATACAACACAAAAAACTAAAGCACTAACAGTGTGAACTCTAAAAAAAGAGTGACATCAGGTGCTCCGGAAGGGTAAGCATGTCCTGCTCTGTATACAGCACCCGTCACACGGTCAGTGAGGCATATGTTTAGAAAGATCTTTTATTTTACTGGTTGGTTATTGTCATTTTCTAACCCGAAACAAAACCAATTGAGAGCCAAGAAAAACATTGCTTCATCTCCATTAACATGAAATTATAAGTTGAAAGATACATGCACATGTAAAAATGAATTTGGATCTTGCATTTGAAAGTGCATACCAGGCATATATGGTACCTTTGAATTCAAGGTACCATATATGCCTGGTTCCAATATCTTTATACCCCCCGCAAACAAAGTTAGGGGGGTATATAGGAATCATCCTGTCTGTCTGTCTGTCTGTCCGTCCGTCTGTCCGTACTTCTCGTAAGCGCAACTCCTCTTAAACCACTTGAAGGATTTAAATGAAACTTTACACAAAGGAAGGACACTATATGGAGATGTGCATGAAGAAATGTAATTAATGTCCAAAACCAGGAAGGGGAGATAATTTGACTTTGACTTTTCATTGATTCCCTATGTATGTGTTCTTTATGGGTTACCTCGTAAGTGTGACTTCTAGATATTGTGTCAAACTTTGAAATCAAACTGTTAGAGAGGCACACTTTTTTCATTGTAATCCTCTTGAAAAGTTGTTTTCGAAGTGATGTTTATGATTTTTGTGTAAAATGTCAAATAGGCTAAAAAAAACTGTGAATTTCATATTTGTCTGATTGAGACAGCTAGTATTTTCATTGGAACCCTTGTGAAAAGTTCTTTCTTTCATTATGTCCATGCTTGTATTGTGTCCACACTTGTCCACACCTGTATTGTGTCCACACCAACTTTAATTGGCACTTACCATATCGATCCAGGGTTCAATGAACGGGGGGTATATTTGGCTACCATTCGGCGACAGCTCTTGTTTATACTTATTGTCATTTTAAACATAGGTCTAGTTCCCTGTGTTAGAGATAATTATGCTCTTTATTTTTCTTATATATATAGATGTGGTGTTCTTGTGCATGAAATAATATCTCATGTGTACACTTTGTTCAATTGTAAATTCTAAATTAAGGTTTAACTCTTTCCACCGTAGTTTTGTCCTTAGCTATATTTGATACATTTTTGTATTACTGATTAATCTGATTATTTCGTTTTTTCAAACAATGGATTTCCTATGTTTGGATTCTAGTGCTGCTGAAGAGGAATAAATTTCCAAAATGTCCATACAGCTCATTAAAAATTGCAGTTGTGTTTTATGGTCTCATGTTCATTTACTCCATATCCTTTTGTAAAATAGTGAGGGTTGTAAATGGATACAAATGGCCATGTGTTATGGAGGAGATGGTTAGGGCTATTACTCCCCCTGATATTTGTTGTATCTTGGAATTATTTCATTTTTAGCAGTCCAGTAACCTCCTGACTTACAATAGTACTCTTACTATATGAACTGCAATGTAATTGTTGCTAATTATTTCAGCAAGGATGGAAATAGGAAGTAATTTATATAAATATGAATATTTATATCAAATGATGAGTGTAAATATATGTAGTGGAATAAATATGTAGTTTTAGTAAAAAATCTTAATTATTCAAATAAATACTACATGTACTAGTACACGTATGCATAGAAAATTTTTGTTTTTTCCTTTGATTTCCAATATCAAATGATTTTCAAAATCAGTGAGTCCCATCAATGAGAGCCACTAGCTTTGACTAAAGGGAATTTCTATTGAAATTGAAGCAGAGCAGAATTAGAGATTTTGAGAAATTGTCATTGTTACTAGATAAAATGGAAGTGATTGGAAATCCAGTAATCCAAAGATGTACCAATGCAAAAAAAGGAACAGAGAACAAATTACTAGAAGGATCTAAATTGAAAGCCAAAATCAGCAGTTTTTCCATCAACAAAATTCTTAAAGGGGATCAAATGGAAAAAAATTAAATTATCAAATTTTTTGACAGATTTTGATGCAAATTTTTGTCTGTAGGTTTCCTGTAACATGTTGAAACAAATGAACAATTTTCAGTAAACAAGAAGAAAAAAAGGGGTTCAAAAGATAAAAGAAAGGACTCATTTTTTTCCTCTTTGATAATTAAATGCACTTTAATCTAGTACTACGTATTCTGCATTGCCTTACTTTAGGTTGTTAACGGATTTAAGGTAACATCTTTACTATGTCAACACATTTTTCATTCAATTATCCCTTGTGCTGAGGTTGCATCATTCTTTGCATTTGCATAGACCTTCATATTTAATGTTGCCTTATCAAGGTGACAATTTGTAGATTCTCATGCATCCACCTGTAACAAAAATCTGGGTTGGGGTGGGAGGATTTTATTTTATTTTTTTTTACTGATTTTCACTTAATTTGATAGGAATTGTAAAGGAAACTTCTGAATAATTGAAAATTAAAAAAATTGATAATAGAAAAAAATGGGGCAGGCGGGGATGAGAATCTATTAATTAATTTGATGTGGCCTAAAACTGATTTAAACTTCAGACAACTTGTTTGAATAAGATTTGGGCAATTTTATCAAGTGTGTTTTCATGTTTTGATTCCATTGCAAGCAACTTTGAAGTATAGATTGCATTTCGACAACTACATGACTTGCTGGTTCACTATTAAGGGAAATTTTTCATTATTTTGTTAACCTTGAGAACTGAGAATTAGAAAATTATCTTGTTCTGAGTTTGCATAAGGAATTCAGGGTCAAGTTGTTTATTTTATTTTTGCAGTGGTCTGAGCTGGATTATAGTCTGACCTTCTGTCAGATCATGGCCTAGATATTGGACATTATATAAAATGGTCAATAATTAGATCTCTCTAATATATCTGTTCATGTACACCTCTAATTGGCATGAAGAAAACATAAAAAAGGGATATAATTGCCTCAGAACTTTAAATTTATTTTGATTTGTTTTTAACAAAAATTACATATGACTATAAGGCCATGACAAAAAATTATTCTACTGGTAGATTCTCATTCCCGCCCTCCTCTGTTTTTTTAACTTGCTTTAAAAAATATTATTCTGATTTTTGGTCAGTTTTGATAAATTTCTTTAAAAATAATATAGCATTTTTCACAAAATTTGATAAAAAAATATAAGTTAAAATTTGCTCACCAGCCCAAATTTCTAAGAAATCTATGGCCGTCTTTGGGCGAGCCGTTCTTGACAAAAGAATGACGTTCTCGGGTTAAAAAATCGCCCAAAGGACACAAACATCAACCCGAGAACACTGTTTGCGGGTCGAAATTTCACACCACCTTTTTGCCAGGAGTGCCTAGAACAAATATGGCGGACACTGGAGAGAAAAGTCTGTGTGAATTTGAACAATGTCCGATTGCATTGTACAACGGCCTTTAATACATTCTTTTAGTGCGGAAAATTGTTTTTCTTGTTTCAAAATTATTTTGAAGACAATAAAAATTTGTACCGTGGTAACCGGTTGACATAATATGAGGCCTTTGTATCAAGTTGATAAGCAGATTCGTTATTCTTTCAAACAGAGAGGTGGTGTACATGTAAAATAAACAAAAAAGTAATATAATCACCAGGCTGCTAGAGAGGAAAGTTCAATCAACCCCAAAATGTGAATATTCAATACAAGAGTTTGTCCTCAACTATATTTGATATCGCTGATTGTTCAGATTTCATTTGGTTTTATGCATTTGAACATTTTTATACGACCGCAAAAATTTTGCGGTCGTATTATGGTATGGCGCTGGCGTCGGCGTCGGCGTCTGTGGACAGCATAACATAGGTTCTAGTGAACGGATTGTTACCAAATTTTAGCATGATGTTTGTTGGCACAAGCTTAAGCCCGGGTTTTAATTTCGCGTTCCCTGCCCAACCTGTTTTTGAAAAAGAGGCAAAAAAGGGGCCAAAAAGGGGTTAAATTAGGTATTTTCATGTCTGTGGACAGCGTAACTTTGGTTCTAGTGCACGGATTGTTTTCAAATCTTAGTATGATTTTTCTTGGCACATTCTTGAGAAACGTTTTTTTCCTTTAGTTTTTGGCCCCACCCATTTATGAATTAGGGGCCAAAAAAGAGTTGAATTGGGTGTTTTCACATATTTGACTGTAGAATCTTTATTATTTATTGGATTTTGATGGGGTTTGTTTCAGTGTGCTCCTGAGGAAATTTCCAATCTGGGGTATGCCAATGGATTTCACGTAGCATGTACCGCTCACGACATAAATGGGGCCCAACAGGGGCTAATCTCAAAAAATTATTTTTTTTATTTTAAGTCCGATTTTGATGCAGTTTTTTTCAATGGATTCCTTGTGAAAAATTAATATGGCACTCAGAAAATTAGATTTTTGGTAACTTGTTTCCTTTCCCAGCTATGAGGGCCGAAGGGGCCAAAATTGCGAATTTGCAGATAAAGTGGAATTTCTATTTTTCATTGGATTTCAGTGGGATTTTTTTCTTTGGATTCCCCTTGATCTAAGCTTTCAGAGGTATGTCAACAGATTTGGCGTAGCTCTTACCGTTTCTGAGCTACTAGGGGTCAAAGGGACCAAAATTGCAATTTTTCTAAATATGTCAAATCTTTATTTTTCATCGGATTTCCATGGGATTTTTTTCTTTGGATTCCTCTTGATCTATCAGAGGTATGTCAACGGAATTGTGCAGCATATAGCGTTTCCGAGCTACAAGGGGCCAAAGGGGCAAAAATTGCAATTTTTCTTAATATGTCAAATCTTTATTTTTTCATCGGATTTTGATGGGATTTTTTTCTTTGGATTCCTCTTGATCTAAGCTTTCAGTAGTATGCCAAAAGATTTTGCATAGCTTTTACCTTCGAGCTACAAAGGGTCAAAGGGGCCTGAAAATCTGAAAATGTCAAATCTATTTTTCATCTGATTTCGATGGATTTTTTTTTTATTTCTATGGATGTAAAGTGTTAGTTGATAGTAACATATTTTGCATAGCTCTAACAGTTTTTTTTATCAATAAGTTATCAAAAGGGTTGATTTTTTCCATAGTTTGTTTCCAGCTAATAACTGTGTCAAGCTTCTTTTTGTGTCCATCTAATTATTGTGTCAAGCTCTTTACTGTATGTGTCCACATTCACTTTGAAATACTTTTGTTGAAATTTCAGTGATCGACATGCTGCGGTCGTATCATGCTGCGCTCGGCGTAGCCCTTTATTTGAAATTGTGGATTTCCTTTGTTTGGGTCCTAGTGCTGCTGATGAGGAAATAATTTCCGAAATGGCCATACAGCTTATTAAATATTACTGCAGTTGGAGTTAACATATGTGTTATGGTCTCATTCATTTACTCCATATTCCTTTCGTAATATAGTATTCATCACAGAAACACCATGCAGGGACTTGTCCAAATCTATGCATACAAACAAATAGAAATGGAACTGACCCAAATTCAGCCCGTACGTGTAGTTTGACTAGTGCTTTCTTACAATTTCCCACTGTTGCCGCACTGAATTGTCAATACAGAAGTATTGAGGTCGTCGCCATGATTTGACAAATCGTTAAAATGAATCTTATTGACATATGAGATAAGAATTTTTCAGTAGATCCAGAGTTATTACTAAACTGAAAAAAACTTATAAAACCGGACTAGTTTCCTTGGATGCCACAGTTGGGACAGAACATGCTTACCCTTCCGAAGCACCTGATTATACCTCCAGTTTTTGTATGGGTTTCTGTGCAAGTACTTTAGTTTTGTGGGGTTCTATTCATTTTTAACCTTTTGTTTGAACAATATCATTTGTTTGTCTCTGTCGTGTGTTAAACATGCATAAATTGATGAATTGCCGTGTTTTTCAACAGTTAACATGGTTAATGTGGACTTGCTATATTAGCAATGAATGTCCATCAAGTATATCCGCCAGAAACCATTCAATATAAAAAAAGCCAAGACAACATCACCGATTTCTCCTATCATTTAATATATGCCCAGATTTTTAATCTGATTCGTCGCCATCTTAGTTCCGTTCTTTGTGTTTGAGCGAGATTATCCGAGAACAGAGTTCGACTCGACTCGAGAGCGAAAATAAATCTCTCGCCCGAAGACACCCTATGAATTATTTCATTACGGCTTAACATTTTTTTTGTATTTTATTTTTTTTTGGCCATGATTTCATGAAAGATGGATTGATTTCGGTCATAAAAAACAAAAAAGGCTCTCTAATCTCTCAGTAACACCTCAGAGATTAAGACATGAATGAATGAAAATGTGTTATGAAAATTATAGCAAAACCTTTAGATTGTTATGGGCAAAAACAAAATGATATTGTTTACTATCTAGTAAGAAAAAGTTTTGTATATTTGACCTAATGACCTCTACATCAGGTCAATGAACATTGCATTGCAAGGTATATAAATATATTGTTTACTGTTAAACAAGCAGTCACCTGAAAAATAGGTCAAACACATTAAACTGTTTACTTTACAGAAAATATTCCTCAGTAAAGATGTTTTTAGTCCTTAAATCATGAATCAGTATAGATGATAGATTTTAAAAGAATTTTATTGCAAAGGTCAGAGGCATATCCAGGATTTCAAGATGGAAAAAAAAACACAATTTTTTTGCCAAAAGCCACCATTTTACCCTAAAAATATATATTTTTCAGGTTTTAGGGGTGGGGTGGGAAGTTGGGTCATACCTCACACCACCCCTTAATCTGTGCCTGAAGGTGGTATATAATGTCAGTATGCTTCGATCAGCTATATTGTTACAAATTCAATTTCTTTGTGAAATGTCGCTCATTAATACTTAATTAGTCAGTAAATTTCTAATACTAAGTCAAGGGAAAATAAAAAAAGACTAAAAATAAGACTGTAGACATCATTAAAATATAGGACAAGTAAGATGAGTTCCAGTGTGGACTCTCAATCTTTAGAACATAGAATCACATCAGGTGCTCCACTATTGCACCTTGCTGTCACACTGTCAGTGCCTCGGTTATCCTGATACAATTGTGATGGCTCCTATTCACCAAGAACAAACATGATTGTCATAAATATCAATTTCATGGACAGTGAGTATGTATACACTTTGCTTGTAGAGGTTAAATTAACAGCCTGTATGAACTCGACCCCCTCAGAGCTACTATAATGTTATAATACAACTAAACTCTGCACAGATGCTAAACTGAGCTGTAATTATTCATTGTGAACTTGGTATGAGTTGAGTTAGTAACCTCTTGAAGGATGTCATAAGGTCATTGTTATAGGTAACATGATGCTTAGTTAGCTGGAAATATATCATTCACACGCTCTGTGATTGAAATGTTGACTATCTCAGATTCTGATTAATCTCTTGTGAGCTTGCTGAATTTCTCCAATGAGCTGACAGCTTGTGGCTGAACTCTTTATGAACTGCCTACTTATATCATTTTGTGTATATGTAGTAGAACTTTGATGCTTGAACACCCATTAGGGACCAATGATAACTGTTAGAATTAGAGGGATGTTGGAGTTATCCAAGTTGAACTATGTTTTTAACTTGAGTAAAGCTACCCTTGCGAAATGTGACCATGGTTGACCATGGACAACCATGGTTACCCATGGTTGACCATGGTTAACCATGGTTTTAACAATTTTCGTTAAATGGGACACCATGGTTGACCATGGTTTTTATCAAACCATGGTTAACCATGGTCAACCATGGTCATGACCATGGTTAGTTGACCATGGTCAACCATAGTCAGTGGCAGTGGTTGGCCATGCTTATTAGAAAGAGCTTTATTCAATAGTTTTGAATTTGTTAATATTATTATGTCTATTTAACGTAGCTCTGTTCACCTTCCCTAACCTTAAAGTTCCTCTTCACTTTTGGCACATCTACCTTGGTTTTACAAGTTATTAACAATATAACAGTAAAAACTTTTGATAAGGTGTACCTTGATTTTTAAATTTTGCAAAATTCTCACAATTTGTATTGTTTCTTTACTTTCGATGATTGATTTCACTTCAGTTAAATTATTTTGAATTATCATTAATAGGATTTCATAAATGATCTTATTTTTTTTATACGACCGCAAAAATTTTTGCGGTCGTATAATGGTATGGTGCTGTCGTCGTTGTCGTCGTCGTCTGTAGACACTTTTGTTTTTGGTCAATAACTTAAGTTTCAGTTGACCAATCCTTATGAAATTTTAACACAATGGTCCTTGGCACAAAAGGAAGGCTTGGCTAAGTTTTGGTTGTTGTGGCCCTACCTGTTTTTAAAAAAGGGGCCAAAAAGGGTTAAATTTGATGTTTTTACATATTTGACTGTAGAATCTTTATTATTTATTGGATTTTGATGGGGTTTGTTTCAGTGTGCTCCTGAGAAACTTTCCAATCTGGAGTATGCCAACGGATTTCACGTAGCATGTACCGCTTACGAGATAAATGGGGCCCAACAGGGGCAAATCTCAAAAAAAATAATTTTTTTATTTTTAGTCCGATTTTGATGCAGTTTTTTTCAATGGATTCCTTGTGAAAAATTATTATGATGCTGAGTTATTAGATTTTTGATAACTTGTTTCCTTTCCCAGCTATGAGGGGCCGAACGGGGCCAAAATTGCGAATTTGCAGTTTATGTAGAATTTTTATTTTTCATCGGATTTCGTTGGGATTTTTTTCTTTGGATTCCTCTTGATCTAAGCTTTCAGTAGTATGTCAACAGATTTGACGTAGCTCTTACCGTTTCCGAGCTACAAGGGGTCAAAGGGGTCAAAATTGCAATTTGTCTAAATATGTCAAATCTTTATTTTTCATGGGATTTCGATGGGATTTTTTTCTTTGGATTCCTCTTGATATAAGCTTTCAGAAGTATGTCAACAGATTTTGTGTAGCTTTTACCGTTTCCAAGCTACAAGGGGTCAAAGGGGCAAAAATTACAATTTTTCTAAATATGTCATATCTTTATTTTTCATGAGATTTCTATGTTTTTTTTTTCTTTGAATTTCTATGGATGTTAAGTTTTAGTTGATAGTACATATTTTGCATAGCTCTTATGGTTTTTTATCAGTAAGTAATCAAAAGGGTTTATTTATTCCCTATTTTGTTTCTAGCTAATAACTGTGTCTAGCTTCTTTTTGTGTCCATCTAATTATTGTGTCAAGCTCTTTACTGTGTCCACATTCACTTTAAACTACTTTTGTTGAAATTTCAGTGGTCGACATGCTGGGGTCGTATCATGCTGCGCTCGGCGTAGCCCTTTCAATAAATTACACTGAAACTCTTAAAACAAAGGGAGATAATTAAAAACCAAATATGTGGCTAGATGTGCCAAGGCTGATTTTTGGAATGTCAAAAAATTTGATGGGAGTGAAAACATGATTTAAAAAAAACTACGGAATTATTTGAATAAAATTTAAATTGAAATATAACAATCATAAGACATGAAATGACATAAATTATGGTGAGCCTTTAGCAGAATTCGAAAGGGCTATAAACTTGAAAGATTGTATATGGATAAACAAAGTGAAAGCACAGAGCATTGTGAAAAGTCATAAAAAATATAATGAAAAGCAATTTATTTTATTAATAATTATGTTAATCTTTTATGCCTGTGTAATTGTAAATGTAAGCATGGTCAAGGATGTTATGCAGGCTTGCAGGTGCATAAATCACCTAAGGTCAAACCATGGTTAACTGACATTGCAGACTTGACCATGGATAAGTCAGATTCAACCATGGTCATTGTTTTGGAAACCATGGTTGTTGACGGTGTGACCATGGTCAATATTATAATCATGGTTAACCATGGTATACAATGGTCAGAAGCATGGATAACCATGGTTGAACCATGGTCAACCATGCTTTAACCATGGTCAACCATGGTTGTTCCTGCTTTATCCATGGTTGTTCATGGTCAACCATGGGCACATTTCGCAGGGGTAGGTCACCAGAAAATGGTTTGAGACATATCCATGGTGTTGGAGGTATTCTAGTTAAAGCAATCTAAGTTCAACTGTATATGAGAAATGTCTGACAACACCTGTAACTCTGCTTTAAAAACAATTTTGTAGTATAGTTCAGATTAAAGTGAGTTTTACAGTGAAGTAAATTTCAGTTGTAATTAAAATTACTGGCTTGGCCCTTAAAACTTCATTTAGTAGCCCAGTGAGTGTACTAAATATTTAATCACACCACAGGGACTTACTCCCAGCCTAGAAAAAAAATTATTTACTATCAAATATGAATTTTTTTTCTCTGAGATTCATAATTTATAGTAAACATTTTTTTTTCTAGGCTGGGAGCAATTAAGTCCCTGTGATCACACTATGAAAAGATTTCAAAAGCCGGAAGGTGATGTTTTACTGTAGTATTCCAGGAGCCTAATTGGCTGCTTGGCTCATGGTTATTTGTATCCCTGTGTATATCATGTATATAATGAACAACTTTTTCAGTTATACTTCTTTATTGTACTTTGTGACAATAAATAAAAATTGAATAAATGATAGTTAGCCTCGTCAAAGTAGTGAAGAAAACTTACAGCTGTTTATAATGTTTTTTTTTTATTCAAATAAAATTAACTGCAAAAAAAGTCATACAGGGGAATTGGTGGATATGTTTATAATGTCCCCATTGAACTCAGAATGTGATAGATTAATGTACGTAAGGACCACCCTTAGTCTAATTCAAAAGCAAAAAGAACTTTTAAGTTTGCCTCTACAAAAAAGATGGGAACTATTGATATTGGGAGTACCCTCAGCTTCTGTGTCTGTGGCTGCATTTGGGTATACAAAAAATGTATATCTTGGTAACTTGAGGATTAGGGTAGGATCATCAATTTGCATACAGCAGCATCTTTAATTGGCACACGGCCTCCAAATAAATAAACATCCTTTGCAGAGGTAAAATGTATGAAGGGGTTTAACCTTCTCTTCAAGTAGTTTCTAAACATCTTCATGACATTTAAGATCATGTGCAACTATTAGTAAGGAGGACTTTTATTTCAAATTCAAAACTCCATATGTATGAAAAAAACTTTTTTAGTTTTACTGTTTTAATAGTATTTAATGCAGATCAGATTATTATTTTTAATTACATTATGTATGATGGCAATTAATTTCTAGGATGTGACCTTCATTTTGACTATTAGCCAGAAATAAGAGGATATAATTCTAAACTCCTGACCTACTTTTATGACAATCAAGGAAATAAAAAAAATAATCTTTTTGAAGGTTCTACAGGAGGGAAATACATCTTAGCAGGTGTAAGAAAACTGATGAAGTATTGTTCAGTTTGGAAACTTAATTATGAAAAATTAAATACAAAAAACAGATAGTTATTAAAAGTGAGCAGTTTAAATTTGTGTCCAATTTACAAATATTGAATGGTCATAACATTTGAGGGGACTACCATTTGATTTTCAAGGGGGGAGTTTGGGGGATTTTGTAAATAAATAATTTGATCTTGGTTACAGTAAAAATATAAATATTCTGTTCCTACTAAATTGTCATGAAAAAGATTAAAAATAAATAATTTCATTTTGATTTGAAGAAAACATAATTTGTTTTAGATTTTCGTGAAAATAAACACATTTTCTAGACAAAATTACCCAAACCCTCCCCTGAAAACCAAATATGGTTGCCCCTTTAAAAGTACATGTAATATGCCTTGTGCCATAATGTTCTAAGCAAGTTATGAGTCTGAAAACCCATTGTGAATTAAGTTTTGGTCATAGTGTAATGAAAAGATAGTGTCATGGTGACAATAGTATGAAATTATAAAGCAAAGATGGGAGGGAACAATTTTCTGGACCCCTGGATTGGCCATTTCTGATCCCAGGAAATCAGGATGTATGGTGAAATTTAATGGGATTGGCAAAACTTGATTTCTTTAGGGATCAGGACTTATCACAAAATATTTTGGGATTTTGGTATTTAATGATGGGAAATTGGGATGAGACATCCCCGCAGAGAGTAATACTCAATTGAACATTCTTTCAATAACTGTGAGAAATAGGTCTTTCTTGAGTTCAGCACGGGATTAATTGATGAAAAAGAAAGAATGTGAAATAGGTTCTTGAGTTGAGGGCAGCAAACAAGACCTATATTTCTTACACTATTTGGTATGATCAAGAATGTTATTAAGATAACATTGTACGTTTTTCCCCCAAAGGTTTTCTTCCAACCAAGATTAAGTGTCAGTGACAGCTTTTCAGAGTGTGGGCAGATTCTAGCATTTAAATTACATGTATCAGTTAAATCTGTTGCCATAAAATTGGCAGGACTTGCATGTAATTGCTAAACTACTTATTTTAGGGTCTTACTAGAATTAGCTCCAAAACCAAAACTATGGAAATTACTTTTATACTCGTGTAAAATTGCATAGAAGAATTCTCAGTCTTTCAGTAGAATTTTGACATGTTTTTCATTGTACCATAAAAACATTGACATTAACTGTCTGTTCTATATATAGATGTAATAATAAAAAGGTTATTTTCAGCCCAATACATCAGGAACTTGACCTTTATAAATCTACAACAACATTGGCTTAAAATGGAAATATGTTTTGTCCTCAGTAAATGGTATGTAGTTGTGGGAGGGTTGGGGGAAGGATTGGATAAGGCATAATTGATTGAAATTGGTCAGGAAAATGAAAGAAAAAAATAGATTGCAATGAAAAAGAAAGTTGTCTCTGCAAATACATGGTAAAACAAAGCAATTGATCAACGCTTTTATTGTTGTTCTTCATCCTGAAGTCACCATGATGGCTTCAACAATTAGCTTTGCCTATACCTCATAGTTAGTTCAAGACGGCCGCTAGATCTGTTTGAGGGGAATTCATTGCTAATTAATGAGTTACATCACTTATCTTATGTCAGTATATGCATACATGTAAATAAAATATTTTGAGGTAAATTTGACCTTCAATTGGATTGAATATTATGAAAAAACTAGATAAGGAATAAATGGTCAGTATGTAGTACGTACACTTATGACATGTCCAAATGTCATGATAACTCCACGACCAGACAGACTGATGAACTATACATGCTACAAGGAACAGACAAGAGTTAAAATGCCACACCCACACTTTCTATAGAGGAGCATAACAATATATTGAAAAAAGAATGAAAATATAAGACAGACTATCAGCAAGGGCGAACCAATGAAATCATGATCAAAGTCAAAATAGTATATGGGACTGTTAAAAGGGTCATTATACCCCCCGCAAACAAAGTTTGAGGGGGTATATAGGAATCACCCTGTCTCTCTGTCTGTCCGTCTGTCCACACTTCTCTTAAGCACAACTCCTCTTAAACCACTTGAAGGATTTTGATGAAACTTTACACAAAGGAAGGACACTATATGGAGATGTGCATGAAGGAATATAATTATTGTCCAAAACCAGGAAGGGGAGATAATTCAACTTTGACTTTTCATTGATTCCCTATGTATGGGTTACCTCGTAAGCACAACTCCTCTTAAACCACTGGAAGGATTTTGATGAAACTTAATACAAAGGAAGGACATTATATAGAGATGTGCATGAAGGAATTTAATTATTGTCCGAAACCAGGAAGGGGAGATAATTTGACTTTCACTTTTCGTTGATTTCTCCTGCAATTATCTTTTTTTTTCGAAGAAAAAATTTTAAGCATACATATTGTGAAGTCAAACTGTTGGAGAGACACACTTTTTTCATTGTTATCCTCTTGAAAAGTTGTTTTCAAAGTGTTGTAATGAAATTTCTTTAATGCTTATGATTTTTGTGTAAAATGTCAAATAGGCTTAAAAAAGGTGAATTTCTTATTTGTCTGATTTAGACAGAGTATTTTCATTTGAATCCTTGTAAAAGTTCTTTCTTGAAGATTATATCATTGTGTCCATACTTGTATTGTGTCCGCACTTGTACCGTGTCCACATCTGTATTGTGTCCACACCAACTTAAATTTGCACTTACCATATCAATCCAGTGTTCAATGAGCGGGGGGTATATTTGGCTGCCATTTGGCGACAGCTCTTGTTATTACTGTAATGAACATCATTTGATTATATTACAGTAATAATTTCTTTATCGGAATCTTATCTATTGTTTTGACTATGATAATGATCTGTAATAGTTATCACACGAGGACGCAGTGTGTCTGTATAAACATGAAAAAAGAAAGGAAATGGGGTAAATGTCAAGGAGACAACATCCCATATCCAGGTTAAAATGACCCAAAACAAAGCATCTAGGGGTCACCGTACTGTCTTCAACACAGTGAGGAACCTCACACCATATAGCAAGCCCTAAATGGCCCCAAAAAGGTAAATAAGTGTATAAGATCTCACTTACGGCCAGAGGCCGGAGGGGCGAGCTTAATACAGACACACCAAGTCTGAGTGTGATAACTAGTTTATTACATCTCATCTAATTTTTTTAAGTGAAGAAAAATCCATATACATTTATAAAAATTGTTTGTATACTTATAAGGTCATGAAATAAATATTATATACTACATATGTATCCTTATTGTGCCCCACATATGATTTTTAACACCAAAAGTCCAACCAGTTCACGTATAGTAAGTAAGGCAGAAGTCTAGTAAGTGAAACAACCTTGGTTCGAATCCCAGTATAGACAATGTCATTTTTCAACATTTTAAAATCTTGATCTTTTAAAAATTTTATGGACAGTAAAACATAAAATTTTACTAAGTCCAAAACAATTGAACAGTTCTCAAAATCTGGCCTGCACAAAAACAAAAAATATCTTTTGATGTAACTGGGGTGAGATTGCTGGGATGATCTGACTCAGGTCACCCCAGTTGAAACAGAAGAGCTGGGATGTAACATCAATTCACACTTGGCCTATAGTGAGACAGAAAATCTACATATTAACTTGAAATGACCTTATAAAATATCAATGATCACAAGTTTAAAAAAATGTGGCCTTTTGAATTCCAAAAATAAACAAAAGTGCTTATTTGCATATTATTTACTCATATAATTTCCCTCTTTCAAGTCACAAGAATTATTCCATAAAAAATCTTAAAAAATGTAGTAATTGTACTGAATCTAATTCACTTCCTGGTTACTGACATTTCGAGTTGATTTGAAGCATATCTGATTAACTTTGAATGTCACATCCCCTTAATTTAGGCCTCAATAAACCCAATACACCATATGTAGGTTAATATCTGTTCTTTTTTGACTCCCACAACAATTCAATTTGCAATCAGCTGAAATAGAATGTGTATTGAAGATGCATTACACATTTTGTGGTTATGGATATTTTGATCTAATTCAGGGTATGATTTAATTTTGAATTTAAAAGCATCTATAATTGACTTAAGAATGTAAATGAACATCATTAAATATCTATAGATAAATACAGGTTTTTCAATGTGATTTTTATCGATATGGTATATCATGTATATTTTTCCAATTTGAGAAAAAAAAGACATTGTGACATCTCTAAGTGCCTCAGAAAGGTGAGGCTAACTTTCACATTCCCTTAGGATGAAGAAATTTATTGAATGGGGAAATGCTGTATTGCAACATCATTTATACAGAAACATGTAGCTAGTACAAAGGAAGTGAGAACCAAACTGTCAGTCAAAAGAACAAACAATCCATGGACAATGGCAACATCGGACACACTAAGAAACAAGGACACCAAAAGAGTAGAGATAAATTTAGACATGAACAACACAAAATTTAGGGTTGGATTTTCTCAGTGTATCATTTTATGCAATGAAGTTGAAAGTTTGAAAAAAGACACACCATTTGTAAGATATCTAGTCATTTGTACAATTTATTATTTTCTGAGAAATTTCATGTAGTAAAGGGTCTAAATACTGAAAATCTCTCCACATTTTGAAACTGAAACATTTGAAATGACGTGTATCAATAATAGGGCCTAAATGGGGTTTGCCAGTAAATGTAATGTCAATTCTGGACAAAATTATGATAATGTTAAAAGTTTATTCCATTTTATCCCCTCGCCCAACAGAGTTGGGGAGGACATACAGCATCTTTGTCCGTCCATCTGTCCGTCTGTCCCACCTCAGGTTGAAGTTTGTGTTAAGGTTCATTTATGAGAAACTACATGTGGCACATCAATCATCTTTGGTCAGTGGATGTGTCTTGATGAGTGATGCTAGCTGCTTCAGATGATAATAGGGTCACTCTGACCTACATTTTATGCTTCAATGACTCAGGTTAAAGGTTGTGTTAAGGTTCATATCTGAGAAACTACATGTGGCACATCATTCATCTTTGGTCAGCGGATGGGTCTTGGAGAGTGAGGTTGCTTCAGATGGTAATTGGATCACTCTGACCTACATTTTATGCTTCAATGACTCTGATTAAAGTTTATGTTAAGGTTAATATCTAAGAATTAGCAACAATTGGTGTTAATTAAAAGCGTCTATTTTCCATCTTACTAAAATTTCAATTAATAGATTTAATTTTGAATTTCTGAGCTGGATATGAGTTTGACTACCATATTTTCTGGTAAATAAGCCACTATTTTTATACGACCGCAAAAATTTTGCGGTCGTATTATGTTATGGCGCAGTCGTCGGCGTCTGCGTCGGCGTCGGCGTCGGCGTCTGTGGCCAGCATAACTTTGTTTCTAGTGGACGGATCATCTTCAAATTTCAGTATGTGGTTTCTTGGCATAATGGCTATCCCGGGTTTTAATTTCGGGTTTATGGCCCCACCCGTTTTAGAAAAAGGGGCCAAAAAGGGGTAAAATTGGGTATTTTTGTGTCTGTGGACAGCATAACTTTGGTTCCAGTGAACAGATCATTTTCAAATTTTAGTATGATGTTTCCTGGCACATGCTTTAGCCTGGGCTATAATTTTATGTTCCTTGCCACGCCCGTTTTAGAAAAAGGGGCCAAAAGGGGTTAAATTGGTTGTTTTCACATATTTGACTGTAGAATCTTTATTATTTATCGGATTTTGATGGGGTTTCTTTCAGTAAACTCCTTAGAAAATTTCCAATCTGGAGTATGCCAACGGATTTCACGTGGCATGTACCGTTCACGAGATAAATGGGGCCCAAAAGGGGCGAATTTCAAAAATTTCATTTTTTTATTTTTAGTCCGATTTTGATGCAATTTTTTCCAAAGGATTCCTAATGAAAAATTATCGTAGCGCTCTACTATTAGATTTTTGGTAAATTGTTTCCTTACCCAGCTATGAGGGGCCGTAGGGGGCCAAAATCGTAAATTTACAGATTACCAAAAAATTTTATTTTTCATCGGATTTCAATGGGATTTTTTTCTTTGGATTCCTCTTGAT
>MJUU01050627.1:0-47967 GCA_002080025.1 Modiolus philippinarum | reverse complement strand
TATGTCAACGGATTTTTTGTAGGTCTTACCGTTTCTGAGCTACAAGGGGTCAAAGGGGCCAAAAATGCAATTTTTTTAAATATGTCAAATCTTTATGTTTCATTGGATTTCGATGGGATTTTTTTCTTTGGATTCCTCTTGATATAAGCTTTCAGTAGTATGCCAACGGATTTTTTGTAGCTGTTACTGTTTCAGAGCTACAAGGGGTCAAATGGGCCAAAATTGCAATTTTTCTAAATGTGTCATATCTTTATTTTTCATCAGATTTCGATGGATTTTTTCTTTGAATTTCTATGGATGTCAAGTTTATAGTACATATTTTGCATAGCTCTTACGGTTTTTTATCAGTAAGTAATCAAAAGGGTTTTTTCCCTATTTTGTTTCTAGCTAATAACTGTGTCTAGCTTCTTTTTGTGTCCATCTAATTATTGTGTCAAGCTCTTTACTGTGTCCACATTCACTTTAAACTACCTTTGTTGAAATTTCAGTGGTCGACATGCTGCGGTCGTATCATGCTGCGCTCAGCGTAGCCCTTTATTTTCCCTAGTTTGTGTCCAGCTAATTACTGGGTCAATCTCCTTATTGCATCCTTCTAATTAATGTGTCAAGCTCTTTCGTTTGTCCATACTCGCTTTAAATTACACTTTTTCAAATTTCAGTGGACGACATGCTGCGGTCGTATCATGCTGCGCTCGGCGTAGCCCTTTATTTGTTTTTTTTATGAAAGGGGGACTCAGAATGTTTTGATTTCAGCAATACATATTACCTGGATTATAAAGGGAACCCCTGCCCAAATTTTTTTGAATGGTGGTCAGAAATGGGTTTTAATAGATAGTGGAGCTTTCAGTTGACATGGAAACCGAACCAGAACACTGAATCTTAGAAAAACAGTATTCTGTTATATATTTTTCTTCACAATTTTAGATATATGTATAAACTAGATTATAAGGGGAACCCCTGCCAAATCTTTATTTTGAAAGGGGGGCTTGGAATGTTTTGATTTTAGCAATATGTATAACCTGAATTATAAGGGGAACCCCTGCCCATATTTTTTTTGGATGGTGGTCTGAAATGGTTTGTAATGGATAGTGGAGCTTTCAGTTGACATGGAAACCAAACAAGAAAACGAAAATTTTTAGAAAAAAAAGGTATTCTGATACACTGCACTTTTTCAGTTTCAGCAATAATAAAAAACTAGATTTTAAGGGGAACCCCTGCCCAAATTTTTTTGGAAAGGGACTTGGAATGTTTCGACTTCATGCAGCTACCTGAAATATGTATCACCTAGATTATAACCCCTGCCAAATTTTTAGTCAAGTTAGGACAAATTCAAACATCCTCAAAAGTTCCTTTATAAGTCTCCGATTGAAATAAAAGAATGTATATGCTTATATGCAACTATTCCATGATGTAGTTATGAAAATAACAAAAATTTGCAACTCGGCTTTCGCACCTTTGGTGCGTTTTCTGATTTTTTTTTAAACATTAGGTATAGCCTTTGAATGATAAATGATAGGATTTTCATATTTGACATGTGTATCCCTTATGGCAGTTGCAAATTCATAAAATATTGAAGTAAAACAAAAATCCAAAACAATTGTTAATACATGTTAATTTGTCTGAGACACATAAAATACCTAAAAGGTATATTCTCATCAAGACATCAGTGTCTCACAAATATCTGGTATGAAGTGAGTGTTATGGCTATTGTTGTATGTAATGGTTGTTTGAAATTGAGGAGTGTCACAATTTGCTAACATATCCGTCAAAACTCAAGTTCATTTTGTCGTGATCATGGTGATAATGGTATCAAATCATATTAATAGAAATTTTTTACTTCATTTCAGCTGTGCGTTTTGGACGTGTACCCAAGAAAGAAAAAGCCAGGATAATTGAACAAATGCACAGAGTTAACTGTCAGACACAGGCAAATCAACTCCATACTCTACTGCAAAATCCAGAAGATCTCATTCAGGCGGTTATTTTGGCACATCGCCAAACTAACACACTCCCACCTCAACAAGTGCAATGTATGAGGGATGCTGCCAAGTGCAATAATGACTTCCTCAATGTCCCTGCTCATATGGTATATACTGTTATTGTCTTGCCTGCATTCACGTAGTGACGACATGTAGGGATCACTATCAGTCATAGTCCGCGTCACAAAAAATTTTTGTCACATTTTTCTCAGGACCCGCATATCCCAGCCTTCTGCAATTTAGCATGGAGTATCAGTATTAAAGAAGCCACAACAAAATTTGCCGCGACTATTCTCCAAATATCTTTTTAAGTAAATGTTAAAGGAAGACATGGCATACACCAATGGAAAACTTAATTTTTTGCCGCTTCAGGCCATGCATTATCAAAATTTTACAACAAAGGGTTAAAAAGTTTTCCATTACCCCTCTGTGTTATTCTAACATTTTATTCGAAAACAGAGGGAGTATACAAGGTTAATTGAACACCTGTAATTATTGTTATAATGCCCTGGGGTCTATCAATTAACCAAAACACGTGGGTCGGATGTTAATCAATTGCAAAGCAAAAAATTAATTATGTAATTACTTAAATAAGTGTCAGCTAAAAGTTTTTACCTGTAAACAAATTTATTTTAATAAAAGTAAATGGTAACTGGAATTTGGTTCTTCAAATTTTATTTTCAGATTTACCTAAACATTTTTATGCAAATTAGTAAACAAACCAAGGTTCTGTTTGTTCATTGGCCTTCCGAATAAACAACAAACAAGTACTCTATATGCAAATAACTAATCCAACGGCAATGCATTTGGCGTCTTTTCATTGGTTTGTTGGTTCGGGTAAATCATTCATCTATCACTCCCACATCGAATTTCTTTAAAATTTGAGTGAAATTAACTTAATGGTCTATGGAAAATATTTGCATTTGAACTTTGATTATTATGGTAAATATACCAAGAGTAGCGGCAAAAAATTAGAAAAAGAAAATGATACATATATGTTTTATTAGGGTCTTATTTAAAACAAAATAGCTACAGCGATTTAAGCTGCGGCAAATTTCATTGTGTGTACTTTAGGACCTTAACTGTGTAACAGAGTTTGGGATCTCTCACATGCCTATTTCTTTTTTGAGAGAACTTAGAATATTTTTTGCATTATTATGCAGGTGACACATGTCTTTTCTGGAAGACTTACCACCAAGCATATTGAATTTATTTAATACTGCAGTTTAATATACAAGTTCCCACTCCACTTCTGTAACTGAATGAAACATTATTAAATTTATGAATGAATGTAAACAGGAAGTGACTCTATGATCAGGAAATGGAGAGATCCTAATATACAGAAAAATTATAAGAGATTTTATGATATGTCCTGTGATTGACTAAATATGTCAGTTAAGTAATATAATGACATAGGGAAAGGATATGCAGTACATTCAAACGTGAGAAATTATGTACTTATGTACATGTAGGGTAAAGTACAATGACACGTGGTATGCCTGTTATTCAGTTATCATCAGCAACCGGTTGTTTTTTAGCTCACCTCACGAAGTGAGGGGGGCTTATGTGATACCCCTAGCGTCGGCGTCTGCGTCCGGTTAGGAAGAATGGTTTAGGTCCATTCCTGCTTACTGACATGCCCCACATCAACCATATTGGTATGCCTGATGCATTTTGGGAAGAGGACTGGAATGCATGCCTGGGATGCTGTCTCTGACCTACATATTACGTATGAGCGACTTGGTTAGGTAGAATGGTTAAAGTCCATTCCTGCTTACTGACATGGCCCACATCAACCATACTGGTATGTATGATGTGTTTTGGGATGACAACAACAATGCATGCTTTGGATGCTGTCTCTGACCTACATTTTACGCATGGCTGAATCTGTTTAAACGAATGAATATAGTCCATTTTCTGATACGGACGCATGCGCAACAGGTGCTGAATGGACAAAATGAAAGTAGAATTGACGAAAGTGTGAGTTTTGTGTTTCACTGTCTGTGCATTGTCAGAGGCCTTATTCTGGGTTGCTTTTTGACAAGCTATATTTTTAACGGTCCGAAGATTTGTTTTAACTGGTTAACGGAAGTCGTGTTACTAGGCTTTAGACGAAGTATTTTTTTCATCACTGAAATGAAACAACCTGCTGCCGTTGCTGGTTCGTTTATAGACTTTTAGTCCACATTAATATCGTTAATTTCACCTTGAAAATTCTAGTCTTGTAGTCACTTTTAAAAATAGAAACAGCGATTTACATATAGAAAGGGAGATAATCATTATGTACGAACCGTTACTTTTAAGAGCAGGTGATATTTTGAGGTCTTTAGAATTTGCATTTAGTTCAAATAGTGCTGGCTTGCCAGGAATTTTTATATGTTGTGACTGTACTATTTATCTTTCTTCTTTTCAATATTTGTAACACTGTTTGATAGTAAAACAAGTGTGGATAGTTTACTGCACACTTTTATAGCAAAATAGAAAGGATAGATTTTGATTTTTAGCTCGCTGGGACGAATGTCCGGAGAGCTATTGTCATACCCCCGGTGTCGGGGTCGGCGTCGGCGTCAGCGTCAGCAAAACTTTAACCTGGCTTGTGGAATGGAGACCTGAAGAGCTAGGATGTTGATATTTGGTATGTGACTTCCTTGTGATGAGAGCTTTCTTCTGGTACCATGTTTGTAGACATTTTGACCTTGACCTTGCCCTGAGGGTAATTTTTCAAAAACTTTAACCTTGCCTCTAGAAGGTAGGCATTTAGTGTTAGGGTGTTTATATTTGGTATGTAACTTTCTTATGATGAGAGCTTTCTAATGGTACCATATTTGTAGACATTTTGACCTTGACCTTGCCCTGAGGGTTATTTTTCAAAAACTTTAACCTTGCCTCTAGAAGGTAGGCTTTTAGTGGTAGGGTGTTTATATTTGGTATGTAACTTCCTTATGATGAGAGCTTTCTAATGGAACCATATTTGTAGACATTTTGACCTTGACCTTGCCTTGAGGGCAATTTTTGAAAAACTGTAACCTTGCCTCTAGAAGGTAGGCTTTTAGTGGTAGGGTGTTTATATTTGGTATGTGACTTGCTTATGATGAGAGCTTTCTAGTGGTACCATATTTGTAGACATTTTGACCTTGACCTTTCCCTGAGGGCAATTTTTGAAAAACTTTAACCTTGCCTCTAGAAGGTAGGCTTTTACTGGTAGGGTGTTCATATTTGGTATGTGACTTCCTTATGATGAGAGCTTTCTAGTGGTACCATATTTGTAGACATTTTGTCCTTGACCTTTCCCTGAGGGCAATTTTTGTAAAACTTTAACTTTGCCTCTAGAAGGAAGGCTTTTAGTGGTAGGGTGTTCATCTTTGGTATGTGACTTGCTTATGATGAGTGCTTTCTAGCGGTACGATATTTGTAGACATTTTGACCTTGACCTTGCCCTGAAGGCAATTTTTGAAAAACTTTAACCTTGCCTCTAGATGGTAGGCTTTTAGTGGTAGGGTGTTCATATTTGGTATGTAACTTCCTTATGATGACAGCCTTCTTCTGGTACCATACTTGTAGACATGTTGACCTTGACCTTGCCCTGAGGGCAATTTTTTTAAAAACTTTAAATTTGCTTCTAGAATTAAGATGTTTAGTGGTAGGGTGTTCATATTTGTTATGTGACGTTCTTTTGATGAGAGCTTTCTAATGGTACCATATTTATAGATATTTTGACCTTGACCTTGCCCTGAGGGCAATTTTTTAAAAACTTTAAATTTTGCTTCTAGAATTAAGTTGTATAGTGATAGGGTGTTTATATTTCATATGTGACTTTCTTGTGAAGAAAGCTTTCTTTCGAATTTATTGTGCATTGAGATTACTGGAATCCCCGGCGAGCTATGTTGTCTTCTGACAACTCTTGTTAATGAACATTTGTGTGCCAAATCAAAAGTCAGAAAGGAGAAAATCTAAAATCAGAAATAAAAAAAAAACTTGACAATTCAAATTAAAAGCAAATTAAGACAACCATGCAAAGATAAAACTAACACACAAAAACACTCAAGATCACCACAATACTAAAGCACCAAGGCAATACAAAATTAATTATTTGGTTCTCAGGCCAGTTTTCATTGAAACAGATGAGGGAGGGAGGTGATTTTTTTTATCTTTTTATTTGCCAAAAAATAGATGAAGCATCTTTTTACATTGTAAAAACCTAGGTGTTTTGACCATATGCTTGTAAGCGCAAGTCCTCTTTAACCATGCAAAAGAATTTCATGAATCTTTGTATATAGCAAGGACATCATATGTAGATGTGCATATTGTTGGGGATTTTTCATCGTACAATTTTTCCAGGAGTTATGCCCCTTTGAACTTAGAAATTTATAGGTGTTTTGACCATATGCTTGTAAGCGCAACTCCTCTGTAAACGTGCAACAGAATTTTATGAAACTTTGTGTGTGGCAAGGACATCATATGTAGATGTTCATGTTGTCGGGGACCTTTCATTGTACAATTTTTCCAGGAGTTATGCCCCTTTGAACTTAGAAATTTTTAGGTGTTTTGACCATATGCTTGTAAGCGCAAATCCTCTTTAACCATTCAACAGAATTTCATGAAACTTTGTATGTGGCAAGTACATCATATGTAGATGTGCGTATTATCGAGGAGTTTTCATTGTACAATTTTTCCAGGAGTTATGCCCTATTGAACTTAGAAATTTTTAGGTGTTTTGACTATATGCTTGTAAGCGCAAGTCCTCTTGAACGGTTCAAAAGAATTTCATGAAACTTTGTATGTAGCAAGGACATCATATGTAGATGTGCATATTTTCAGGGATTTTTCATCGTACAATTTTTCCAGGAGTTATGCCCCTTTCAACTTAGAAATTTATAGGTGTTTTGACCATATGCTTGTAAGCACAACTCCTCTGTAACCGTTCAACAGAATTTCATGAAACTTTGTATATAGCAATGACATCATATGTAGATGTGCATATTGTTGGGGATTTATGATCATGCAATTATTCCGGGAGTTCTGCCCCTTTGAATTAAGAAATCTACAGGAGTTTTGGCCGTATGCCTAATGTTTGACTTTTAAGTAAAGTAGCAGTTCAGTGATTTTTATGTTGTATCGACATCCATTTCTTCTTTTCTTTGGATTCCTCTTAAGCTTTCGGTAGTTTGTCAATGGATTTGGCGTAGCTCTTACTGTTTCCAAGCTATAAGGGGTCAAAGAGGAACCATAAGGAGTCACAAGGGCTAATTTTCATTTTCCCTAGTTTGTGTCCAGCTAATAACTGTGTCAATCTCCCTATTGTGTCCAAGTAATTATTGTGTCAAGCTCTTTAGTATGTCCATACTCACTTCAAATTACACATGTTCAAATTTCAGTGGTCGATATGCTGCAGTCGTATCATGCTGCGCTCGGCGAAGCCCTTCATTTTATTTTATTTTACTGAAATGGCAAAAAATAGGGTCAATGAGGGGCTTTTTGTAAGCATCGAACTAGATGAGGGAGGGCCTGAGAACCAATAAATTTTTTTTGCATGGCCTAAAGCAGTGTGAACGCCTAGACAAAAAATTAGTGGTATCATTAGGTGTTTGGGAAGGGTAAGGATGATGTGCTCCACACATGGCACTCATCACAGTGTTAAAAGATCTGTTTGTGACTGATTGATAAACATCATTTCCTAATCCTCAGACAAAACTAATTAAAATCAACTTCAATTGAACTTTTCATTATCTTTTTATCATATAAGAATTTATAGGTATGTACACAGGTCTTATGTATCCTTAGATAGAAGTAATAATATGGCACATACATATTGGATTAATGATTCATCTAAGCAAGATTAGAATGGTTTTTTTTTATACTCTTTTGTGTATAAGTAGGAACTTGAGATATGAAGAAAAACTCTATTAAAAATGAAATGCATGAAATAACATAAAAAAGAGGCATACGACAGTTATGATGAAAAAATTGGTAAAGAACTATTTGCATTTAAGGATGATGCTATTCACTCCTGTATTGATAATTTTTAATTGTTTGTTTTAATAAATACTCCTATTTATTGTTTTATATGCAAGTTTTGTCCCTTGACATTATAGCATGTCTCGTCTTATATTTAAAAAATATGTATTTTATTTTCCAGGCTTGCCCACTGAATGCCCAACTTGCCAGAGACCCTAATGACAACAGCCCTGAGTGGGAAGATTTCTACGATTTTTATACACCTGCAATTATCTCCATTGTAAATTTTGCCAAGTCAGTTCCTGGATTTTGTCTTCTGAACCAAGATGACCAAGTTACATTGCTTAAGGTATGGTTTATTCTTAGACTGAATAGATATGGAATATAGGACATTTTGTTTTTGATTCGGACTTTTATCAAATAAGCATGTTAGGGTGAGCTTGATGTGTTATGCTGTGGTCAGGTCCGTATCAAAAACAAAATGTCCTATATTTCTTTCATCGGTAAATCACATAATGATAAATAAAAATCTCTAATAATTTTGAAAAAGGCTGAAATTTCTATTTTAGCTCCACATTTGTACTAATCTTTTGTTTATTGCAATAACTTATATGTATTCTTCATTCAACAAGTTTCACATATGAATATTGCAACTAGTACCAAACATGACGTCATCATAGCAAACCCCACGTGATGCCTTCACAGTGACCCAATATTTTTGTGATAATTTCCAGTTCATTGAAACTGAGATTATCAGTCTCAGTAGATCAGAAAAAGTTCACACAAATTACTGATGAAGAATATCAGGTCCCAATTAAATGGTTATTCTCATAATTTGTTTTGCATGTCTCGCTGGCATTGTCTTGTACATGGCAGTTTAGATTTAATACAAATTATAAAAGGTTTCAGGTTTGAACAACTTAACACTTCTGAGAAAAAGTTACTTAAATATAGGACAAAACTTTCTAATTTTCTCTTGAATGGTCTCAGTCAAGTTCTGGATACTTTACTTGAAGTAATGAACGGCCCATATTAAGACAAGATTGAGTAAATTGGTTAAGAAACACTAAGCAAAAAAGCAGTAGGAGAAAAAAAACAAAATATTGATATGTATTGAAACTTTATTGTTCTGAGTAAAATTTACAATTACAGATGTTACAAATTGAATTTAAAGTAGTTACTCTTACCATGTTTTCATTATAAAAACACTTAATTTTGTCAACTTGTGATTACCCATGATATAACACCTGTTCCCTGTACCAGGAAGTTTTGTTTCTGTAGTAACAGGTGACAAATGTTGTTAAACGGTGAAAAAAAAGTATCAGGGAAAAGTCAAGTGTATTCATGAAAAAAACAATCACATTGTGTTTTAAATGTGGTCTAAATATTGGTTATTGAAATATGTCAGATTTGTGTGGGTTGTATTAAGATATACTGTATTTTTAGAGGGGGACTAATGATTTTACCCAGGCCACTGTGTCCATTTCCATGTTCAAGTCCCTATTTAGGTATATTTTTTGGTAATCATAAATGGTAGAATGATCAAACTTTGCATACAGATGCATCTTGGGTTATCTGACAGCCTTCAAGAAAATATGTCTTTTATGACTTGTATTTTTGCATGATTGACTTACATTTGAGTTAACACCCAAGTTCATATCTCAGTAATTAGTCCCCTACCGGCTTCGCCGAAGGGGACTTTAGGTTTGCACTCCGTCAGTCCCTCTGTCCATCACACTCAGTTTTCCAGACTTTTTTCCCATACTTTAAGAGATGTTTATCTAATATTTGGTATGTAAGTCTACCACCATGAGTTACAGATCAAGTTCGAGTTTGGTTCCGGTTCATTGATTTTGGATGGAGTTATGGGCCTTTGACTAAGAAAATTTTGGTGAAATTTAGGTTTTCCAGACTTTTTTCCGAAACCGTTCCAGATATTAAGCTGATATTTGCTGTGTGAGTCTACCACTATGAGTTACAGATCAAATTCGAGTTTGGTTCCATTTCATTGATATTTGACGGAGTTATGGGGCTTGGACTTAGAAAATTTTGGTAAAATAGGTTTTCATGACATTTTTCTAAACTGTTTCAGATATTAAGTTGACATTTGCATTGTTAATCAACCACTATGGGTTACAGAACAAGTTTGAGTATGGGTTGGGTCCATTGATTTTTGACAGAGTTATGAGCCTTGGGCTCGGAAATTTTTTCTTCTTAACTATTTTTGCTGGTATAACAAAGAATTATTCCTCCGGTAGGGGACTTCTGTATTGCCTTGCAATATGATCCACACTTGTTTTATATGGTAGGATCATCTAGTTTAGCATGCGCATGCATCTTTGGTAGAAGATCTACATCCAAGCAAAATTAAGTAGCTTTGACATGTATTTTCCCATTGATCGACTTGCATACAAGTTTTTTGTTGAAGTTTACATGGTAGCTTAGTGCATATATTTTGAATACTCATTGATGGTAGGCTAGCCTCCAGGTAAAATTATGTCTCTTTCACCTACCATATAGCGGGTAATTTTCGCGGTCGCCAAATTTTGTGATTCATTCCTTAAAAAGGAGCATTAAATCTTAATGGTCGTTAATTTTCGCGAAGGACCAATTATGTGAAGGACAAACATTTAAAGCTTATATTTCTTAAGTGTTAATTTTCACGCATTCATAAAGCTTGCGAATATAGCGAAAATTAAAACCTCACGAAAATTACTCCCCATACGGTATATTTTCCATATCAGATTGATGTCAAATTTCATATCTCAATTATGGACATGGTACAGTAGGATCTTAAGTTTATTTTATGAAGCATGAAAATAAATCTGTAGCAGATATTTTGATGCAATAGGGTCTGTAAGTCTGGTCATGTGACTAACGAGAATGCACGATAAACAGGCAATTCAAAAACGTTTCCCGCCAAAACATGACGTCTGGGGATTATGATGTCAAAGTTTTGTTTGAAACGTCATATATCTTTGTTTAAAATGTAACTTCCGGGTACAATTTTTGATCCCGGAAGTTTCAAAATTGTACGAGACTTACAGGCCCTATAGGGGATTTAGTAGCTCAACTTACAATAGCAAATTTAAGACTGCACAAAATGAAATTTATTTTGAAAACCTCGAAAAAAAAGATGGCTTTGAACAAACATGTGTATTTTAGTTTACAGTTATAAATTAGATTTTTTTCTTTATGTTTCAGGCAGCAACATTTGAAGTGTTACTTGTAAGGAATGCATGTCTGTTTGATGTAGAGAATGGGACAATGATGTTTACATGTGGTAAATTATTCCAAAGGCCACCATCTGATGTAAGTATATGTCTGAAGATACAGACAAACTGTATACAGTCTGGTGTACTTTATGAAAATATAGGATTCTGAGTTTATTCATGGACATGTTATGTTTTTATCATATAAAGATGAAAGAGACAAATAATACAAAAAACAAAAAACAGATGATCAAACAAACAAACAAATGCAAAAAAAAAACAAAAACAAAAAAAAAAAAAAACAACAAACAGCAACAAAAAAACACAACAAAGACAAAAATAACTTCGGATATCCATTGTGCATAACATTCACATGTGGATTATTTAGATGGAGCAATTAGTAATTAACACATTCCTGAAAAAAAATTCTTTCATTTAAATATCAATACAATTATGAATAATTGTATTATAGCTTGATAAAAGATTTTGTCGTATAATTGAGAATATTTCTATTTTTCAGTCTACTAATTCTGCTGGCTTCCTGTTAGATTCCATGTTTGATTTTGCCGAACGTTTCAACACCTTAAATTTGGTAGAAGAAGAAATTGCCTTATTTTCTGCTATAGTGCTGTTATCACCTGGTAAGACATAAACAGTTACTATGACAACATGAGATTAAGAAACAAGTGATGTACAATGTACAATGTATCCCCATCATATTGCCACCTTTTGGAACAGTCATAATTTTGGTGATATTTGAGGTTGGCCTATAAATAGAATATTAAATTGCATAGAACTATTTCAGTTTTCAAAAAGTGGACCATGATAATTGTTGGCAATGATTGAGGTAATGCCATTAAAGAAGGGATGTATACTAAGAGAAAGAAAATAAATAGTGCAAGCAATTTTGGGACAATGACTTTAGTACCTGTGAGAGCAGAATTTTTTTGTTTGGAATGTTTCTTTTGAATTCCCATAACAACTGAATATGTTTCTAACAATGAAGTAAAGAATCATTTTCAAGTTATAATTCCAAATATTTGCGTTGAGCAGCGATTGATCCTGGTACAGACAGAAGGATTAATGCTAATTCTGTTTGCAGTTCATATTTCCTCAACAAATCAGGGAAATTTAATCTCACCAAGATTTTTTCATAATTCTATAATGCTTGAAAAGCCAGGAAACCTTGAAATTTTTCTATAATGCTTGAAAAACCAGGAAGCCTTGAAATTTAAGTCTGTTTGAAAAATTCTTCAATATGAAACAAAATAATTTTAACCCTATAGGTAAGTAGGTATTTTAAAGACAGTCAATCTGAAGATCTTTAAAATACGAAAGTATATCAACCATTATACATAGTTTCCTAACATATATTGTAAAACAAAAACATGTGTTCTTATAATGTTATATTTGACAGATCGTCCTGGTTTGAGGAATGTCGAACAAATTGAGAAGTTACAGAACAAATTAACAGAGAGTTTACAGACTGTAATTAATACGAACCATAAAGAAGACACCACATTGTTTGCTAAATTACTGATGAAAACTACAGATTTACGGACACTGAATACTCTACACTCAGAAAAATCTATTGGTATGTGAATTTAATGTGTATCATGATAGCTGGAACACCTCTCTATTTTGAGAATCGTTTTCATTGGCCCTTTGATGTTCAAGCCGTAAAAGTTTGACTGTATTTGAAAATTCTAGTATCCATGTTGAAACATAATGATCACACATTGGGTTCAATGGCAACATATTAATTAAGCAAATAAAAATTTATTTGTGACCATCTGAATAGGCATTTTGCCACCTGAGATACTGATGCTTGCTGTGAAAGCATACACCAAATTCTTTTTGATTGGTCGATGGCTTAAATAAAGTAATGTGATTGGTTTATGCACCCAGATTAGTAATACAATCATATAACACCACAAACCTTCAGCTTCTGAATGGCTAATTCAGTGCCGATGTTCTCTGGTCAATTCAAAAATTAATAGGATTTCAGATAAATGATAATTTTTATAAGACAACTGAAGAAGAAGTAATTTAAGTGAAAAAGATATACAGATTGCTGATTTTCGTTTTTGAGATATAAGTAGTTAAAGATTTGGCGGAAACAACTCCTCTGAATTTTTTATAAGTTTAATATAAATATAAGCAATTGATACTAACGTGACAAAATAAATAGGATTTAATGAAATTTTGTCAGAATACTCTTACAAATGTATAAAATGAAATTATCAACCAAAATGTTGGGGTTAGTGGGCAAAAAATTATAATGGTTTAAAATGTGAAAAAGAAAGGAAATGGGGTAAATGTCAAGGAGACAACATCCCATATCCAGGTTAAAACGACCCAAAACAAATGGATTAAATTAAAAAAAAACCCAAAATCTGCCAAAATACCAAAATCATGACCAGCGAGGATCCTTAAGAACGAACATATTACCTCTATTATAATATAATTAATTAAAGATGTTCATAATTTATAAGATTTTGGGAAACAAACAGTGATGCCTGTGCAGTAAATTTAAATAATATATACATGTATGGATGTTGATGTTATCCAATCAGGATGAATTCTATATTGTATAATACCTGTAAAACCAACATCATTCATTTAATAAATTAAACAATACTGTACACTGAAATTGGTCTTAAATACCATGCACAAATATCGGTATCCAAGACCATTATAAAAAAAATACCTTGAACCATACCTTATACGCTCATGCAGATAACAAATACTCTTAACCAGAATGCAAATATCTTAACCAGAACACAAATATTGTGAATTAGAACACACACTGGCTACTTTATAATAAACCAAAATACAAATATCCTGAATTAACACATGTATACACAATACTGTGAACAAGAACACAGATACCCTGAACTACAATGCAACTATCTGAACCAGAATGAAAATATCTTGACCTGTAAGTGAATATTGCGAATTAAAGCACATTGAGCACAAGACCAAAGCACAAATACCCACAACCAGACACAGCCAGTAAACACATTCCCTGAATCGAACCAGAACACAATAATCATTTAAGGGAGTATGAGTGTCAGAAATTTTGTAATTAGAATTTAAATTCTGATACTTTGTTTTGAAGAGCACTGCGAATGGAACAACTTGAGCAAAAAATTTTGAAAATCCATGAAGGAGTTTTTGAGATATAAGACGTTAAAATTTTGGTGGGAAACAGTTCTCTCTAGAGTTTTCCTTTAATTTGCAGAAGATGTTTATATGCATTTAAATATATGAAAATATAATTGGAAGTTGATTAAATTTTATACATTGTCTATATTATACATTTTAAAGTGACCTTTGACCAAGAAAATATGATCCATGCGCAAAAATTTTTTACACTGTTTGAATGGATTAAACCCGAGGATATTGAATGCTTCTGAAAATCTGAGGCTCGTACTCCCTTAACAAATGCCCTGAACCAGACTTATACACTTTGGAAGGCCAAAGCAGAAGCAATATCTGACTTTTCTATGGTCTCTTAATTTAGAATTAGCAGTAAGTTTATTGCAAAAGCGACGACTTAAGATTGATTTTATAGGATTGAAACTTGTTTTTAGGAAATACACAAGAAACTGAATCAGGAGATGGGAAGATGGAAACAAGTAAAACAACATCAGATTCAAGGTCAGTCCAGGTTATACAGGAAATTTTATTATCTGTATAACTTTTTTATGATGATCAGTCAGGGGTGCAACTTAAATAAGTTATCACCAAAATCACTTAAATGAGTTACTATGAATTACTGACTTTCTTTAAATAACTTATACCAGTTATAACCTATATGAGTTACTGTTTTGTTAATCAAGGGACATTACTCTGCTGATAACTTCATTCAGTTATTGGAGTCTTTTTTACATTATATTCAGTTTTGTTGGAATTCTTACTTATTGGTCACAGTTAACTTTATAATTAAACATGTATTAAGTAGTTCAAATTGACCTCAATCTAATGATGGCCTGTCTAATTGATTTTGATGAACCATTTCAAAGATAATGGAGATTTAATTACCCAAAGGCCCAATCTTTATGGGGGTTGGCGCATGTATTTCCTCTCTTTGCGCATTTATAATTGTTGGGTAATTACACAGTTAAGATTCTAAACAATATGGGAAAAACTATTGTTTGTTTGAGAAAAATCTTTATCAAAAAGAAATTTGTAATCTAAGTTGGACATTTTCAAGAAATCAAAACTTGATAACTTAAATAAGTTATTGCTGAAAATACATGATCACTCAATTCAGTTACACAAAAGTACTTCATTTGATAACTTGAATAGGTTACACCCCTGACTGATGATATTAATTATATTGTATAAATATTGTAACATATGTTAGATAAAAAGTAAAACTGGTTAAATGTTTCCTTGCAATGGAACTTAAAAATAACTTCACTCAATATATGATTTTAACAAAGTGGCAGTATTACAAGGAAAACACCCTCAAGGCAAATCAAAGTAACCGAACTCATGTATATTTTGCATAACTTTATCTCAAACAATTATAGTAGAGATAAAAGTTTTGATCTGGAAGTGAATGTTTAATACAGACAGTGTTCCACCATAAGTGATTGTCAATTTCTTGAAAACTGATCAGACTGTTGCTTAATTTGTGTTTTATAAAATTATGAAAGAAAGCAAAAGGTCATTGGTTCAAAAAATTAAATGCATTTGAAAAGCAGACGATATCCTAGATTTTTCTAAAATCTGAAAATATGGACCATATCAGCTCAGAGATACACTTGTTCTCTAATTTTAAAGGTTTCATTGAGAATTTTTACTGAAGAATTTAATTATATGTGTAAAATTGCTATGTTATAATTTCCATATCCCTGGGAATATTTGGTAATCAGACATTTTTATGATTTATATATTGTATCAAATGTAATGTCATAGATGTATTTTTTTATAGGTCTGAAGGTTCCTCCCCATTAGATCAATCCGGAGCTACTGGTTATGATTCTGGATGTGGATCGTATGATGGAAATGGTGGCCCTCCTATTCGATTTCCAAATGAACCCCAGGGACACCAAGTTGTTCTCAAAACACCTTATGGAACATTCTTAAAAGAGGAAAATGCTGGATTTTATGGACTGGTTCCTGATCAGCCTCGTAGAAGATGTCATACTCTAGACAGGGAAACTGTCACTCGCCCACGACTTCATACAATTGAAGAAGGCAACCGTAGACGCAATACATTAGATAGAGATTATTTAAATAAAATGGTTAGCAAACTTAGTGATAAATTAGAAAAACGTGCTGCAATTCATGGTGACAGTATGCCACCATCGCTATGTAACAGTACCGCAAGCAGTCCCATTCCTGAAGAATTTCATCATTATCTAAATCGGACTCATCATGACTTCATACCTATATCAATTCCGGACTCAAGTGCTTGCAGTTCTAGAGCAAGTCCAGCTTTCTCTCGTGACTCTCTTCTTCCATATGGATCATCGTCTCCAGGCTCACCCTATCCAAGATCTAGATCAGGGTCAATAGGTCAGGATGATATTGGTCCAATGCGACAAAGATGTTATAGTTTTCATATGAATAGTGAGGGAAAGGCTTCACGTGTGCCTCGCAATCTCTCAACATCAATGTACTCTGATGATAGAATCTCTCCCGACGATCTCCAGTATCGTTTAAATCCAGAAATGAGGCGAGGAAGTGTGGGAGCGTATGTAAGGAAAAAATCACCGCTAGCAGAAAGATCTGATTATCTACCAAGATTTTCTGAAAATTTATTTATGTCTCCAGAACATCTACAAAGAGATAAGGTAACTTTATATATTTTTTGTTTTTTCTTATATATTGAATTTTTGAAGTATTGTAAATAATAAAATACTGAAGTATCTGTTAAATCAGGTTCTGCGTATGCACATTTCCACAACTTACGTCTCTTCATTGCAAATCTAATCAAAACATTTGGAAATCAGTGTACTGAAATATGTGTGAAAACTGATAGAGAACAAATCACCAATAGTAAGGCCAAAATCTGCTTAGGACAGAGCTATGAGAACTAGTGAATAAAAAATCAAATGACTTGCAAAACTTTTCCATGTGTAAGGGCACTTATATGTAAAGAAACTGATTGATAAGCACAGATTTTATAAGATATTATCAGTGTATTAGTTCTTTAAAAACATGAAGCTATTTTTCCTGTTGCCTAGGTATTTTGTGGACAGCAGGTTTGCTCGTGTGGTATGCCTTCATATAAACAACAACTGCAATATGAGAAATTTTATTTGTTGGAAAGAGTCTTTGTGCATTGTATATATAAGTTAACCTCTAAAATAATTATTAATCTCTAAAATAATTATTAATCCTTAGAGCTATACCAGTAAAACATACATGGTACTCATGGAATGCACTTTGGGTAAGGGAAGTGGCACATAGAAGCAACATAGAATGTTGTCTACCCATCTAGTGTAATGTACAGATAGTACATCAAAATGTAGCTAAAATAACAAAGACAAAACACAGAAATAGTAGTGTAACGAAAAACTTGTATATCAATATATATATCGTGGTATTTCGGAAAAAAAAACTAGGTACATCAGAATGGAATCCAGAATATTGATATGTTTCTTTTTATGATTTCTGCTAGAATTTCAGAATCAGAACCAACTAAATGCTTGATATTTTCTGATTTTGGTATGGAAAAGTCATGGTATGAAAATGAAAACTCTTGTCTCACTGAAGAATATTTTACTATTTAATCACATAAAATAGTTAAAAGAAGATTTAAGAATGTAATCATATTGAGAAATCAGAAAACGATACATATTTATACATATCATGATACTTTGCGTTGTATCGATATATCATGGTACAATATTTTATTGACGATACTCGTCACCACTTTGAAAAGACACCTCTTTGATACAGCAATCGAAAAATTTACACCAAATTCTGCCTCATAAACCATGTGGTTATAATCATGATATTAAGGTGAATTTGAATGTTTGTAATTTTAAAAAACAACAGATTGAGGCCTTAATGAATAAAATTCTAGATTCTTATCCTTCCAATGGCTAACTTTTAAAAAAAAAAAATTTTTCTCATTTTTAGCCATTTTCTTAAAAATTTATAGACTTTCTATTACAAATTGATAAACAATGAAAAAATATATTATATTAACCACCTTAACAAAAGTTTCCATAAGAAACCAGGTATTTGTCTATATTAATGTCAAAAGTTCAATTAATGTAAAAAGTTTAATTATGTTGAAAGATCAATAAATGTCAAAAGTTCAAAAATAGGAATTTTTCTTTTTCAGTTGAGACCAGGTTGTGCTGATAATTCTTTTGACAATTCACCGTTACTAAGAATACCTGTCCCGATTGCTCCAGGTGGATCAGCATGGCAGCATCTGTCACCATCAACGCAAATGAAATCGTCATTTAAACCTATATCTCCTAGAGAGGATAGTAACCAAGGATCTCAAGATAGGCAAGATAATAAAGCTGAAGAACTGACTTCACAAAAACCTCCCTCTCCGATGGCTGTAGATGAGCAGGATGACAATTCAACTAAAAAAGAAGAAGAAAAAGAGGAAGAAATTCCAATTTTCCATAAAAAGTTTGATAAGCTCAGAAAGCATCATATCACTTCTAATAATAGTCACCAAGAAGAGACATCAAGGCCAACAACTCCTGAAAAGTGTGCAAACGCAGACACAAAATGCAATGAGAATATATCAAGTGTGCCGAAAAAGACTGAAAAGGTTAAGAAATCAACCATAGAGGCTCATCCCCAGTTATTTGCACATCTCAATAGTCCAGTGCAAAATAAGCCTTTGAACCCATATGTGAATCGTCATCCAGTTGCGTCGGCCAATAATATAGGGCAAGAACAATTGTTAAATATTCCGCATGTTATGAAAAATTCAATACAAAAGTCACCATTTGTTGATAATGCTATACTTAAGCAGGATATGGTAGATCAAAAGGAGTTCCACAATGATACAGTGGAAAAAGACGTCCATCAATCGACAATGTTGCACTTGAAGGATAAATTGTTACGCAAATTTGACAGTATGGAAAATCTAAGCAAAATAGGGCAAACGCATGGAAGTAGTGATACTATGTCAAGTCATGGAGTTACTGAAAATGGACAGCATTCAAGTAAGCAAGGAGAACCTCAATCAAACCAACATCACTTGCCACGGTATCCCAATCCACAAATGATGGGTCCCATTGCTCAGAATGCCCAGGGCATGATGTATCCACAGATGTATCCTGCAGGCATGCCCATGCACCCAGCATTTATTGGTGCAGCTTATAACTCAATTCAAGCTATGAATCTCCTACCAGCATATAATCAACACTTGGCTGGGATGCAGCAGTTAGCACAGTTATGTAATGGACAACCACCACAACAAGTCAGGTGAGTACAATTACAAAAATATAAGACTTCTGAAGGGTCACCTTTGACCTGTGACCTTAAGCATTGTTTTAAGCACTATTGACGACAAGGGACTTGTATGATGTAGTCAAGCCATTTACATACATGTTACACATGTTTATATATACTATGTGATGATTCACTTTTGAAAGCAATATTGGATTAAGTACTATATTATTGTGTTGCTTACACACGTAGTAAGGGGCAGCATATAGGGATCACTTTAATTGTCTTGGGTTGTTGTTGTCCCTCCAACTTTTTTGTAACACTTTTTTCAGTAACTACAAATCACAGCCACTTGAAATTTTGTATGTGACTTAAGTATGAGATCCCATTGTGCTTACCAATTCCAGGTCCGTTGGACATCTACTTCCTGTTCACTGACTTGGGAAATTTTAAGCAAAAAATGTTAAGATAAAAATTTTTGTAACACTTATCTCAGCAACTACAAATCTTAGCCACTTGAATTTTTTTATGTGACTTATGTGTGGGGTCCAAATATTGTGCTTAACAATTTCAGGTCTGTCAGACATCTTCCTGTTTACTGACTTAAAAAATTTGAGTTTCCCAGATCAGTGNGTGTTTTATTAGAATATTTTCTTAATAACTGTAAGTGGTATGGTAATAATATTTGGCTTGTAGGTTGCTCTTGAGTAGTACATGACTGTTTTAGTGACAAGCAGGAACGGGCGAGACATCTTTTAGGGTCCACTCTTGTTTATGTGACTTATGTGTGGGGTCCAAATATTGTGCTTAACAATTTCAGGTCTGTCAGACATCTTCCTGTTTACTGACTTAAAAAATTTGAGTTTCCCAGATCAGTGCAGGTGACACACATCTTCCATGGAAGACTCACATTTTATTACATGTGTATTGAATATTGCAGTCTTTTTAGTTGTTTTGTGTTTAACATTCCATCATGTTCAGTGTTGATTTACAATACAATTATCGCAATAGGAAAATCATATATACAGTCGAACTTCACCAAAGGGACCAATGAAAGCAGTTCGAGTCAAAGGGGTGTTCTAGATATTGAGGTCAAACTATGTTAAACATGAGCAAAGGGACCATAAAAATGGTTCGAGGCATCCGTGGTGTTCAAGTTTTTTGCAGTTCGAGCCATCGTAGTTCTACTGTACATGTAATTAATAAACTTTTCTTGTGAAAAGGGATATAAAACAACCAATAAAGAAATCCATGGATAAGGCCATACAAAATTAATTAATTGGTTCTCAGGCAATTTTTCATTTAAAATGATTAGGGAGGGAGGTGATTTTTTTTATCTTTTTATTTACCAAAATATAGATGAGGCAGCTTTTTACATTGTAAAAACCACCAAAAATGTAGTGAGGGAGGTGATTTTTTGTTTTTATTTTATTGAAATNTCACATTTTATTACATGTGCAGTCTTTTTAGTTGTTTTGTGTTTAACATTCCATCATGTTCAGTGTTGATTTACAATACAATTATCGCAATAGGAAAATCATATATACAGTCGAACTTCACCAAAAGGACCAATGAAAACAGTTCCAGTCAAAGGGGTGTTCTAGATATTGAGGTCAAACTATGTTAAACATGAGCAAAGGGACCATAAAAATGGTTCGAGGCATCCATGTTGTTCAAGTTTTTTGCAGTTCGAGCCATCGTAGTTCTACTGTACATGTAATTAATAAACTTTTCTTATGAAAAGGGATATAAAACAACCAATAAAGAAATCCGTGGATAAGCCTGTAGACAAGAAGGCTTTCAAAATAATATGTCACCTTCTGGCATTGTAAAGGGAACAAGGCTTTCAGTCTGTTTACATTTGTGTTTTACCAGACTTTTTGTAAGCCATTGCAGATATTGCTATTTGATATGGGAGTCTAGAAACATGAGTTATAAATTGTGTTGATCAAGTTACAGATTTGTTCTGGTCCACCTTTTTGACAAAGATCGAAAAAAAAACGTAAATAGCAGTTTTCGTGAGTTTTATCGAGAGTGCAATGTAGATACCAGGGATTTTGAAATGCGCTTTTTGATTGTTCATTCTGCAAAATGACCCAAATAGGGTAAAAAAAAATTCTCTATACCTGATTGATTCTTTTTTGTAGCTGAGTCTACAATCATGAGTTTACAGATCAAGTTTTAATTTTGAACAGTCTCAATGTTTTTTTGACAAAATTGGTCATTGACAATAGAAATTTTTAACATCGTTTGTTATTTTGAATTCAGATTTACTATGTTGTTCTTCTCTTTTATTTATAGACTTGATAGTGATGGTCAGCCGTTAAATCTATCCCGTCCTGTTGGGACTGCTACAGCTGATATGACTCCCGTTACACTAGAGCAGATTCTTGACAGAAAGATCAAAGAGGAAATTAGTTCATAGTTATATTCAAAATCTACAAAGTTCTACTTTCATTTTGATGACCTAGATTCACTTTCATTTTATTGAAATTTTTCAAAGATATAAATGTTGTACTTATATTTAAGTGGCACATTATAGTTATAAATTTGTGTTAGTCAGAGATCAAAGCAGGAGGTTTATTTTTCACAATTTGATCAGATTAGGAGTAGGTAAAAAGTGACAAAAGTATGAAATATTTGACTTCTGAATAATAAAATGATTGAGTGGAAAAGTGCAGCAATTGTTAGTATATAGTTACCATGGTTACAAGATGGATTTTGCAGGCAGCTTAAGAAAAACTCGACAAATAAAGAAATAATTAGAATAAACAGATAAAAAAGATATTTGTGTACATGTTGATTTCAAGAAATTGATTTTGTGAGATGAAGTGATGAAATTTATTTATTTTTGAGATTGTGTTGTGTATTGGTTAAAATAAATGTATGGAATACATAACAGAATTATAAATAAGTGTGTTATGTAGATTTCATATTGTACATAATAATAGAAGTTTACAGATATGAATCATGAACAAACATGACAAACAAATAAGTTATTTTTTTGTTCATTCTTATAAAGATTGGCATCATTAAGAAATAATCAGTGTTTTGTTCGGAACAAAAATTTCTTTTTGGATTCTAAGCTAACATTCTGAAAAAGCCATTTGCTAATTGTAAGTGCTTTACTTTCATTGCTTATTTTGAAAGTTAGCTTGAAGTACAAAACTTTGTTCTGTTAGCTCTGTAACCATTTACACAATATTCACAATATAGGGCCTGTAAGTCTTGTACAATTTTGGAACTTCCGGGATCAAAGATTGTACCCGGAAGTTACATTTTGAACAAAGAGATATGACATTTCAAACAAAAATCTGAACGTCATAATCATCAGACGTCATGTTTTGGCGGGAAGCGTTTTCGATTTGCCTGTTAATCGTGGATTCTCATGAGTAACATGACGAGACTTACAGACACTGTTCAAGTGGATAGTTGGATAACCCATTTTATTTTTGTTTTTTTTTTTAAATATTGAAAGACAATGTCAGGAAATTACACATGTGAGTGTGTTGCTGATGCTTATGATGCTTATAAATAATTTGGCCTAACAAAACTCAATTAGAAGTTGTTGCAATGACTATTTATGTCCTACATTCATGTTGAGTTTAAGTTCCGTAGATATAATTCAATAACGGGATTGTATATCTTTAGTTGACTGTATATGTTTAAAGTATACTTATTTAAGATGTTTGAATGATTTATGTGTGGTAGTGGTTAACTGCCTAATGAAAGGAACCATCTTTTAAAAATAATCTATATATCTCAAAATAATTTACTGTAACTTCATGAAATCAGGATTAATACTTAGCAGTATAAGGGAAATAACTCCATTATTCTAGCAGGCAGTATTTAGCTTGCTGTAAAATCACTAAATTAAATAATTAAATGAGCCAAATTTTTTTATTTGTCAGCATTGCCTCCTCAAATCCTTTCTTAAAGGAACAATACATCGATGTCAAAAAACAAACTTAAAACTCAATTCAGCAGAAAATATTAATACTTGTGGAGAAAAATCTGAGGAGAAATAGGCTTAACAAGTGGAAAAAATTGAATATTACTGGATATCAACTTTCATAATTATTTAACTCACCGAAATTTAGTTAATTTTATTTGGAAATTACATATTTTAGAAGATACATAGTAACATACAATCCTTTCTCGTTTGTGAAACCTTTAGATAGATAAGTTTCCCAAAGTAATGAAAAAGTTGGTTCTTTTGAATGGAATGCACCTTCCTCCTTTTGTCCCATTTGGTGTCACCACTGCACTATCAGGTTTTGTTCTGTGACGTCGTGATACCGGGAAAAGTCGCGCACAAGGAACAATTTTTGAACATGCGTGAAATACCAGTTTTCCCGCGATCTACCTGATAGTGCAGTGGCGACACCAGTCGGGGAAAAGCAGGACGGTGAATTCCATTGGGCATCACGTGTAAATGTCTTGATTGTGAAAACTAAGAATTATTAATATATATTTGTTGTGATTATGGTTAAATAGATACATTTTATCATTATTATTATTAATATTATTATAATTATTATATGATTTAAACGCACAGTTAATAACTGACTACCCATAAATATAAAGTTTTCATCAGTTGTTAAGTGCTCAAAACTCTGCTATTCTATATGTAAGTAGGTCATGTGTGTTATATTTATTCTGCAGTTATTTGCATAAATATCAAAGTTCATGAGACCCCTAAATGAGAAACCCTGGTCGGTTATCTCCCTGTACCAAGTTAGTTTTGTATGGTTTAAAGTGGAGTTAATTAGCATATCAATAAGGCCATGAAAAAAAATGATTGGTTCTCAGTCCCTCATCTAGTTGGAGGCTTGAAAAAAGCCCCTCATTGACCCTATTTTTGCCATTTCACTAAAATAAAATTTGAAAAAAAATCCCCTCCCTCGCTACACTTTAGGTGGTTTTTACATTGTAAAAAGCTGCCTCATTTATTTTTTGGCAAATAAAAAGATAAAAAAAATCACCTCCCTCCCGCATCTGTTTCAATGAAAAATTGCCTGAGAACCAATTAATAAATATTGTATGGCCTAATAGCCTCTTTTGATATTTAAATAAAAATTACCTCCACTTTAACAATAAATTACTAACTTGGTACAGGGAGATAACCAACCAGGGTTTCTCATTATATAGTTTAGGAGTGTTACATTAAGTCATCAATTTTTAGAAAATAATTTCCAAATACAACATTTTTTTTGTTGGGGGGGGGGATATTTTATAAATAAGATTGTACATTGTATTTGTTTCACTTTAATATCAAAATGCATCAGAAAATGATATAATGTGGGTAAAATATATCATATGATAAAATTATCATCATATTTTTTGCATAATATTTATAATTTTTACTGTACCTTACCTAATTCCTTACAAATAACTAAATACCGAGGTTACTGTGAATTTACTTTCTGCATATGCGCATTTCGACAACTTATGTCTCTTCAGTGCAGATAAAATGATGAAAGTATGCTAATACAATTTTCCCATAGGACACAATAAAGGCTTGGCCAAAATTCATGTCAGATGACAACTGGCAAACTACTGTCTGATCTCGAACATTTTCATAGCAAGTGACAATTAATCAAGAGACTTTATACGAAATCACTTTTTTTGCCTAGGCTAATGTTTGGCCAATACTGAAAAATCTTGGTGGTAGCCTTCTGACGAAATAAGAGAATAAAAATGTAGAATTAGAATGATCAGGGGAGATATTGAAATATGGTATTCTCATTTGAATAGCAACTTGTAGCAACACTTGATTCATTGAAATTTTTTACTGTGATATGAAAACATCAGAAAACATTTGTATCATTCCTAATCTTTGCCCATAATAAAGTCTGAAGGATTCTGAGTGCTGTTTCATAAAGGGATTGCTAAATTGATGTGCATGTTGTTCCATAGGTGGTTCCATAGAGTGCATGCTAATTTAGTTAGCTCTATGTTTCTTTGTATTTAATGGGTGAATTTAATTTTGCTTGTAGAAAGTTCCCCCAAAAAGTTTAAATCTACAAATGTGGTTACACATGTTATTTTACATGTAAATCATTAAGGATATTATCATTTGCCAAATGACAATAATAAACTTTGATTTTGATTGACGAAAAATAAGTGCTTCAAATTAGATTTGGAATTGTCATCCATCTCTCCTCAATGATTGATTTACAAATTTGTCTTAAATTTGCTGAATGCTTTAATTATCTCAAGCAATGTAATCAAAAGTCCGTTATTAGTTGGATTACATATATTTTATTTACATGTACAGAAAATGTTCCAAAAATGCTTCCTCAAAGTATTAGTATTCCCATATCAGTAAAATAGTTAATTCTTGTATGACATTTTTGTACAACTGCAACATTATAAACACCAATCTTGTCTGAAAAGCTTTAATCATAATAAAAAGGTATGCCTTTTGTCAATATTCTTGATGTTCATCTATCCAAGATATATACAAGTAGGAATGCATTTTGCCCTATAAATTTTATCAAAAAACATTTAATTAGCTTGCTTAAAATTTTGGACAGGCCTTTCATAAACTCCTGGTGCAGCTGTTTATGAGCTGTTGTGTTTGAAATAGTGTAAATGGTTTCATTTTCCAAATTTTAAAAATTTACTAACTATACATATCATAAAATGCCTTTTGTCGCGAATAGGTTTTTTTTGACAGACATTATCCAAACATGTTTTAAAAGGTTTCTTTTGAAATGTTTTGTTTTTTCAGCGGTAAAATATTACCATGATAGTTAGTATATCTATTCTTCTGAAACTTTGCACAAAGTTTATGCTTATTGATAATATTTCTGCAATGCTGTGAAAAAACTATGCAAGTATGCATTAATGGTACTTTTTGAATGACATATTTCACTATCGGCCAAGTGCCAATCAATAAGATCATTATCATAGTCGAAACAATATATACCTGTATTGAAAAATTCATTATTATTGTGATAAACATTATTGATTTTATTACAGTAATAATTTCTTTATCGGAATCGCATCTATTGTTTTAACCTGTAAAAATATATGTAATGATGCATGCAGACACAGTTGCATTATGTTAACCTTCTAAATGTGAATTCCAATTCTAAAAAGTACAGGTCTTAAGGATAATTTTGCAAAAGCAGTATATTGGTTTGCTGAGGTTTTTGTTTTATTTTATTTATTTTTTGTGTGCACAATTAATCATTAAGAAATGAAAAATTTCAAATTTTGCAGAACAAATGTGTATAGTGGTAGTAATAACTTTGATACCATTCATCATTTTTTCCTGCATTGCATTACTAAAGCCATATTTTTTGTGTTATGATATAAATCATTTATTTGTTAACTGTCGGTATGTGATTGTTAAAATTTTCAAATAGAAAAAAAAAATCATTTTATAAATGTTGTTTTGTTGTTGTTTACTATGTTTTTATTGTATCACATGTTTTGTTCTAGATTTTAACCTCTGTTCATGCTGGTCAAGATCAGTGATATTATTAGTGAGATTTTATTCCCAAGAGATGAAGTCGAATAATCGTGATATTTTGATGGTAATATAAGGCCATGCAAAGTTAATTTATTGGTTCTCGGGCCCTCCCTCATCTAGTAGGGGGTTGAAAAAATGCTCATTGACCTATTTGTAGTTATTTCAATAGAAAAAAAATTAAAAAATTACCTCCCTCACTACATTTTGGGTAATTTTAAAAGCTGCCTCATCTATTTTTGGCAAATAAAAATTTCTAAGCATAAGCTTGTTTATCTTCCTCCCTCATCAATGAAGAATGGTCCAAAAGCCAATTAATTATATTTTGATGGCTTTGCTTATTAAAATTTATTTTTATATTTATTACACTCACTGCTTAAAATTTTCTGTGAATATTCCTTAGATTTTTTTCTCATGATTAAAATATTTATGAAAGGAAAATGATTGAGGACAAAGAACTTGACAGTAATATACATATCTACATATCTTGGGGGAGTATAGTTTAACGATGTATATTGAAATGTAGATGTAGAAGAATGGAAATGAAGACAATATGAAGTTCTTAAAATGTTCTTTCATATTTTATTGTAAAAATTATGCTCAAGTACATGCAGAGAAACCTTTAAAGACACTATCAAAAATCTTATGAAATGAAATCACATTTGAAATTCACTTTCTAAGATTTTTTTTTAATCAAATGTTCTGCTTTAACCTGTAAAAATACCTGCATTTACTTTTTAATAAAACAAATAATGAAGAAGCTGTAGTTAGAAAAAATTCAAATGCACATGTTAATATGTCACAAATGTATCAATAATATGCAGCAAAGTTTACTTACTTTAATCATAGTTATAGCTTAGCTTTATTATAAAGGAAAATAATGTATTATGAATTTTAACAGTAGCTATACCCTGTGGTATTCTTTAAAGGGAAGCAATCTATCGTGTTTTTTCATTAAGACTCAGAGTGGACAGAGGTTATTAAAGTGGAATATCAGAGCCACAATTAGTTATTTTTTGGTTTGTGATGAATTGACAGATGCAATATGAAAATTCTGATAAAAATTGATGTGATATTATTCTAGTAAACAGTGCTGTGCTTGTATACTTGTGTTATCATTTTGTGCCAAAAACTTGACAACAATTTATTCTTACACCTAAGTGACAATAGTTTTTAAACTCAAAGTGGCAAATTTTCATTTTAATATATTTTTTAAATTGTTTCCATGTCAAGGAACCTTAAGTTTTAAACTTATGTTTATGTGTTTAAAACTCTACAGTAATTTAGTTCTGTAATCCAGGGGACTTTAGTCTCACTGGATGTGCCCAAAAATCTGATTTGTTCTCATATCCAGGAAGCTATTTGCTTAATACTTACGTTTGTGAGCCAAAGACTAAACAGTAGTTAAGTTTCATATCCAGGGAACTAAAGTTTTACACTCTGTCAAATACACTAAAGTAACTTGTTCTCATCGAACAATAACATAATATGGAGTAAATGCACACGAGATAAATCTGAATTTCCACAAATACATGGTTAAACCAAGCAATGGATTAATGCTTCTTTTGTTGTTCTGCATCTTGAATTCACTGTGAGGCCTTCAACATAGAGCTATGTGCAAACCTCAGAGCAAATTCAAGATGGCCCCTACTATCGATTTGAGCGGTATTCATTGCTAAATGTTGATTGATTGATTGATGTTTTACACCTTCTTCAGCAATGTTTTAGCTATATTGTGGCGAGAACTGTTAAATATATTGAACAATTATGTTAAGTAAATAAAATATCAGTATAAAATCATGATAGTTTTATACAAGTAAAACTAGAGTGTAAAATATAAAAAAAAACATGATAGGAGAAATGTCACTTTAACTGTTGCAATATTAGAACTTTAAGATAAATCTTTCAATCTTACTAAATAAATTGATTGCTTTTAAAAAGCAACACAACATCCATGTATCTTCTCTTTTGTTCATGGATGAGAGGCAAACAAACATAAAGTGTCCTTTGCCCAACGAAAAGAATCATAAAAAGACAATCACAAAATATAAACAACCATAGAACACTAATCTATAAATTTTGGCATAATAAGACAAGAGATTTCAGCACTGTAAAATAGAATGGTCAGAATAACGTTTGGAAATAACAAAAAAATAAAAATGCGAAATTTTTGAAAGTATGATAGTGTATCCATATGAGATATTGTCTCTAGAACAAATATACCATAACTGAAATGTATAGAGAGCATACATCACTCACACGGGGAATCTTTTTACAGACTCCACACAACAGGAGAACATACTACAGTCTGTAATTTAAAAGCAAGGATATTGAGTAAAGTCTCTACAAAGACATAATTATACCAAGCATTGGAACAATGCTTTTATTGTTGTCATATCTTGTTGAATATAGTTTAACATTCTATTTATATGCTTAAAAAGCCACAGTTTAGTTCTCCTATCCAGGGGATCAAAGTTATGCATTCTGCTTATATGCCAAAAACCCTACAGTAAACAGTTTTCATATGCAGGGGACTATAGTTTTACCTTATGTTTGACAAAAACTCGACAGTTATTTAGTTCTCTAGTTAGCTAGTGTGAGCTATTGCCATCACTTGGCGTCTGTCATCCTTTAAACTTTTCACATTTTCATCTTCTCCTCTGAAACCACTGCTCAAATTCAACCAAACTTTACAGGAATGGTGTATGGAAGGTCCTCTACAAAGATTGCTCATTTCATTCCGATCCAATAAAAAGCATGGCCACCAGCGCAGAACTTAGGTTTAACACATGACCCTATGGGAAAAATCTCAATTTCATCAACTTCTCTGAAACCCCTGAAGCAAATTCAACAAAACTTTACAGGATTGATGCACTAAAGGTCCTTTACAAAGAGTGCTCATTTTATTCGGATTCGACAAAAAAACATGGCCGCCAGCACGGAACTTAGTTTTACATTGGCCCTATGGGAAATTCACATTTCATCTTCTCCTCTGAAACCACTGAAGCAAATTCAACCAAACTTTACAGGAATGATGTATGGAAGGTCCTTTACAAAGATTGCTCATTTCGTTCTGATCCAATAAAAAACATGGCCGCCAGGAACTTAGGTTTAACAAAGGACCTGTGGGAAAAATCACATTTTCATCATTTTTTCTGATACTGCTGAAGCAAATTCAACCAAATTTTATAGGAATGACGTAGTAAAGGTATTTTACAAAGATTGCTAATTTTATCCCGATTCAACAAAAAACATGGCTGCCAGCACGGAACATAGTTTAACATTCGTCCTATGGGAATCGCATCATTTTCAAAATCTGCCCTGAAACTATTGAAGCAAATTCAAGCAAACTTTACAGAAATGATGTATGGAAGGTCCTTTACAAAGATTTCTCATTTTGTTGGGATCCGAGAAAGAAAATAGCTCCCAGCATGGAACTTGGTTTAGAATTTTACCCATATATTAAAACATTTTTTTTCATTACATGTGATTGAATTATTGAAGCAAATTCAGTCAAACTAAGATTGCTTATTTTGTTTTGATCTGATAAAAAAAAAACAAGACCACCAGCACAGAACATATTTCAACATAGGATCCTATGGGATAAACATCACTTTCATCACCTGCTGTAAGCATTTTGTAAGCATTCAGGCTCAGTATCTGAGCCTCTAGTTTATTTATGTGCCGACAACTGTACAGTAATTAGTTCTTGTATCCATAGAACCATGGAACTGTAGTTTTACAATCTGTTTGTGTTTTTAATAAACAAAACAAAAACAAAAAATACAGTACATCACCATAAAATATTATCTTGGTGAGCGTAGTTTAGCATTCTATTTGCCTGGCTAAAAAATTAGTTTTTAGGGTGTCGCATCAAAATTTCCAGATGTGGGTGTACTGTAATTTTAGCTTAGTCAGTGTGTCAGCCTGTCCATGAACAATTCTTTCCATTTAAGATTTTTTTGGCTTGCATAAGTGGGAATGATTAAAAACCTGGCTTGAAGCTTGGAAATGACGAGTTGTATTGTTTAAACGATTTCCAAGTTTGTTCTGCGTCCACTGCCCATTGGCCGATACTTTGAATTTTAATTATAAACCAAATTTTCGTCACAGATTCCTTGTACTGATTTGAAATTTGGTCTGAAGGATATGCGAAAAACTAGAGTAATTTATTTCTAATATCCAAGCGACTATACTTCTACAGGCAGTTTGTGTGCCAAAACTTCAAAGTAATTAAGTGTTATCAACCTTTACTCATATTTTGGTATATGGATTTCGAAATATTTTTGATTTGATCTGCATGAAGAGACATAAGTTGTCGAAATGCGCATATGCTGAATCCAAATTAATTGCAACTTTGGTATTTTTATACGACCACAAAATTTTGCGGTCGTATTATGGTATGGCGTTGGCGTCTGTGGACAGCATAACTTTAGTTCTAGTGGACGGATTGTTATCAAATTTTAGTAAGATGTTTGTTGGCACATGCTTAAGCCTGGGTTTTAATTTCGCCTTCCTTGCCCCGCCCATTTCAGAAAAAGGGACAAAAAAGAGGCCAAAAAGGGGTTAAGTTAGGTATTTTCGTGTCTGTAGACAGCATAACTTTGGTTCAAATTTAGTATGATGTTTCTTGGCACATTCTTAAGAACTTTTTTTTTATCAGCAGTTTGTGGCCCCACCCATTTCAGAATTAGTGGCCAAAAAGGGTTAAATTGGGTGTTTTCATATATTTGACTGTAGAATGTTTAGTATTTATCAGATTTTGATGGGGTTTCTTTCAGTGTACTCCTTAGAAAATTTCCAATCTGTAGTATGCCAACGGATTTCATGTGGCATATACCGTTCACGAGATAAATGGGGCCCAAAAGGAGCGAATTTCAAAAATTTTATTTTTTTAATTTTTAGTCCGATTTTGATGCAGTTTTTTGCAATGGATTCTTTATGACAAATTAACATAGCCGTGCACCATCAGATTTTGTATAACTTGTATCCTTTCCAAACTAGTAGGGACCCAAAATGGACCAAAATTGCAAACATGCGGATTACTAAAATTTTTTATTTTTCATCTGATGTCAATGGGATTTTTATGCCCCCGTGAATCGAAGATTAGGGGGGCATATAGTTTTTGGTCTGTCTGTCTGTTTGTTTGTCTGTTTGTCCACAAAAAACTTTAACATTGGGTATATCTTTGAATGGTAAGTGATAGGGCTCTCATATTTTGCATGTGTATTCCTTGTGGCAAGACCTTTCAAATGATACCAAAATTTTGGACCTCGTGACCTTGACCTTGACATGTGATGGACTTTTTGAAAAAGATAATAAACTTTAACATTGGGTATATCTTTTGAATGGTAAGTGATATGGCTTTCATATTTTGCACGTGCATTCCTTTGCATGGCTAGACCTTTTAATTGGAACCAGAATATGTGACCTTGTTACCTTGACCTTGGCCTGTGAACAAGTGCATAAAAACTTTAACATTGAGTATATCTTTATCTACAGAGTAGGACATGCTTACCCTTCCGGAGCACCTGATGTCACTCTTGTTAATTGAGAGTTCACACTGTTAGTGCTTTAGTTTTTGTGTTGTATATGTAATGTTCGTGTGTTTTGTGGGAATGTGGTATCTTTGGTCTTCCGTCTTTTGGTGTTCTTGCTTTTGGCTTGTCTCTGGACCTAGGTATTCTACTGCCGTTGTTTTGAATGATTAGTGATAGGACTTTCATATTTTGCATGTGCATTCCTTGTGTGATGACCTTTCAGTTGGTACCAGAATATTTGACCTTTTGACCTTGACCTTGACTTACGACCATATTTAAAAAGTTTAACATTTGACAGTCTTTTGAATGGTAATTGGCCAAAGGGAGATAAGTCAAATTGATATGAGGAATGTCTGCAATATTTTGATGACATTGCGTCAGATTTATGTGTCTATGTTATAAATAAAACAATGAAGCCTTATCTAAATAATTTGTAATGAAAAAAGATCTTGTCAAGTTTCTTCATTTAAACTTTTAATATGATAGGAATATCTTTTGATAGGGTTTTTCTATTACAAAGGTGTATTAATTGTGATTTGATTTTTCAGTTGATTTCAGAATTTATATACATATTTTTTTATATTTATACAAGCAATAAATTTATCTACATGTATAGATGAGAAAATGTTTCTGGATTCCTACCATCGACCGTTATTAATATACATTGTATATATCAGTGAATAGGGATGTTACTAAATCTATTAAATATTTTCTGATGTAATTACATGAAATACATTTCTTCTGTTCTGGTTTTTTGAATAGCTATAAATAGATTCTACTGTATTGATGAAAAAATTGAAAATACTGATAGGCAGAAAGACAATAAGTTAATTATAAATGTTTAGAAAAAAGGGGATGAACATTGTTTCCTAATAACGCTTGGAAAATAATTGGAGGGGGTCATTTCGGTGACTTCTGTGTTTGCATCCAATTACAGTCATTCAGAAACACATTAAGTATTGTTCAGTGTGCTAAATGTTTCTTCTTAACTCTTCTACTCGGAAGCATAAATGTTTCCAAAAACACGTCTTGTTTTCTTTAGATTCCTCTCATTGTAGGCTTCACTGTAGGCTTTCAGTAATTTGTCAACAGATTTGGCACAGCTTTTACTGTTTCTGAGCTATAAGGGGTCAAAGAGGGACCAAAAGTGCAATTTTAGAAATATGTGAAATCTTTTTTACATCAAATTTTGACGGGATGTTTTTTCTTTGCATTCCTCTCATTGCAAGCTGTTAGTAGTATACCAACAGATTTGACGTAGCTCCGACAGTTTCCGAGCTATAAGGAGTCTAAGGGGCCAAAATTGCAATTATCAGAGATATGTGAAATCTTTATTTTTCATCAAATTTTAATGGGATTTTTTTGTTTGGCTTCCCGTCATTGTAAGCTTTCAGCAATATGGCAACATATTTTGCGTAGCTCTTATCATTTCCGAGCTATATTAGAAATTGGATTTCAATCCGAGTTTTTTCTTTGGATTTCACTTGATGTGAGCTTTAGTTGGTAGTCAACAGATTTTGCTTAGCTTATACGATATCCTATAAATAAGGGATTAAAAGCGCTGAATTTTTTTTCACTAGTTTGTGTCCAGTTAATTAATGTGCCAATGTCCTTTTTGTGTCCACATTCATTTTAGTTTACACTTGTTCAAATTTCAGTGGTCGACATGCTGCGGTCGTATCATGCTGCGCTCAGCGTAGCCCTTTATGTTATTTACATCTAAGGAAATAAAGTTTTACACTCATTTTGTATACCAAAAACTAGACCGTAATTATATTTCTATCCAGGGGCACTCCACCCCAATAGTTTTGCGTTCAGTTTGTATGGAAAAAATCTACAGTGATTTAGTTCCTTTATCCAAGGGAATATAGTTAAACACACAGATCATCGCAGTAATCCTCATATTCAGGGGAATGCAGTTTCAAACTCTGTCAGGAGGCTTACAGTAATTATATTCTCGCTCCGTACCCTTGTCCGTCTGTCTGTCCGTCCGTTTGTCCGGATCATCTTTGGTCATAGATTTCTTAGCCTGTGTATGTTATGAGGATTTGATATTTGGTCAGCAGCTTTGGAATGATATGTTGTACCATGTCCCCCATTACGAGTCCGTCACTCATCGATTTCCTCCTGTTTAACGACAACGTTGTACTTTCCCATTATAGCCATATAGTGAAACTTTTCGTCAAAGATTTCTCGCCCCCCGAGGGAACCCCGGGGTATAGAAATAGGACCTAGTGTCTCCGACTTGCGGGGTATCACCCTCCTAAACGGGGCTGACCCCGAGGAAACCCCGGGATATTCAATCAAACAAGGATTTCTCAGTTTGTGTATGCAGTTGGTTTGAAGCATAAGCATAAGTATGTTGAGTTGTACCGTGCCTCTCCTTTTCAATTCCGAACTAATTTACTTCCTGTTTGACGATAACTTTGACGCCATATATTAAAATGTTTTGTCAAGGATATGCAGTAGATATGATATTTGGTCTGAAGATTTGGTATGATGAGCTGCACCGTGTTCTCCCTTTTTAAGTCTCACATATTTAATNATTAATAAATACACAACCCATCTGTAAACTCAGGTACATGTATTGGAAGAAATGCCACGCTTCCTGCACGTTAAAGAACCCTTGTAGCAAGCTCTTTTTTGAGTGGTCCGTAGGTGATCGGCTACAAGGCTAAATTCCTCGCCCCTTTCGATTTCACCCTACTTTTCCAGTGGCAATCGGAATTTCCCGTCCCATGGCCCTTTCCATCCCCCAAAGTGATTATTATTTAACTTGTTCTCGTCTTAATATATCTGAAATATTGCTCAGTAGACGTTAAACAATATTCAATCAAACAAAGATTTCTCAGTTTGTGTATGTAGTTGGTTTGAAGCATAAGCATAAGTATGCTGAGTTGTACCGTGTCTCTCCTTTTCAATTCCGAACAAATCTACTTCCTGTTTGAGGATAACTTTGACTTCTTCCCTTTATAGCCATATATTAAAATGTTTTGTCAAGGATATGCAGTAAATATGATATTTGGTCTGAAGATTTGGTATGATGAGCTGCACCGTGTTCTCCCTTTTTAAGTCTCACATATTTAATGTTTGACAATACCTTTGATTTTGTTTCCATTATTTCTTGTTTTGTGTCCACACTTTTACTGTGTCCACACCTGTATTGTGTCTCACACACTTAAATTTGCACTTACCATAGTGATTCAGTGCTGTATTGTTTCCCACACACTTAAATTTGCACTTACCATTTTGATTCAGCGTTCAATGAGCAGAGTATAACTGGCTGCCATTCGGCGACAGCTCTTGTTAGTTCTCATATACACTCTGTCATAAACTCTACAGTAGATTGTTCTTACATCCAGGGAATTATTGTTTTTCATTCCGTTTTGTGCCAAATACCAAAAGTGGTTACTTCTCATATTCATTGTCGATTCAATAAATATGTCCCGACCTGCCTGATCTTGTGGTCGAAAGGTATGATGTTGTGACTTTTCGACATAAATAACTGACAGTCCCTTTGAGAAGAGACGACAAAACTGACAAAATGCTACATTTTAAGTTCCTAAAGATTCCTTTCAAATTTGATGATTGTGGTTGATAAAAGATAATGTATGTCGCAATCATGACAGGTTTTTTTAACACTGCTCGATAAAGAGTTGAGTAGCAGTAGTTGAAACTTATACTCACATTTCTGAATTATTTAGATTCAGTTTGAAAGAATCATGAGCACCCTCAGGCTACAAAAAACTATGGTGCAATTACAGCCGGACAAAAATAGACATAGGAAGACCAAATGCTCACATCGCCAATTACCAAAACTCTTTACATCATATAGGCACTCCAACAGAAAAATGTTTGAATTCAATGAACAGATAGGTAACTTAAAAAAAATCTCGACAAATCTCAGGTTAAAGAATTAATTCAAAATTATCACAATTGAGTTATTACATTTTGTTCATTAGAGCCCCACAATGTAGTGGCGCACGCCCTATAGTAATCACTCCGTCCGTGACAAAGTCGTGTCCGGGCTATGTCTTTTGAAATAGGCTTTTGATATTTTGAATGTTGATAGTTCACTTCAAGACGATATGATTGTTGACCTTGGACCATGACCTTTGTCTTAAAGGTCAGATTATTATACCCCCTTTGCAAACAAAGTTTTGGGGTATAAAGGAATCACGCTGTCTGTCTGCCTGTCCGTCATTCCACACTTCTCGTTATATGGAGATGTGCATGAAGGAATATAATTATTGTCCGAAACCAGGAAGGGGAGATAATTTAACTTGACTTTTCTTTGATTCCCTATGTATGGGCTACCTCTTAAGCACAACTACTCTAAAACCACTTGAAGGATTTTGACGACACTTGACACAAAGGAAGGACACTATATGTAGATGTCCATGAAGGATTGTAATTATTGTCTGAAACCAGGAAGGGGAGATGATTTGACTCTGACTTTTCGTTCATTCCGTATTTTAAGGGTTACCTCGTTAGCGCAACTCCTCTTAAACCACTTATAGGGCTTTGATGAACCTTACACAAAAGAAGAACACTATATTGAGATGTGCATGAAATATTATATTATTATTGTCGGAAACCAGGAAGGTAAGATAATTCTTCTTTGACTTTTCGTTGATTCACTATGTATGGGTACCTCGTAAGGGCAACTCCTCTTAAACCACTGGAAAGATTTCGATAACATTAAGACAAAGGAAAGACACTATACGGAGATGCGCATGAAGGAATGTAATTATTGTACGAAACCAAGAAGGAGAAATAATTTGACTTGACTTTTTTTGATACCTTCTGCAATGATTTCTTTTATTCAAAGAAATTTAAAGCGAAGATATTTTGTAATTAAGCTGTGGGAGAGACATACGTTTTTCATTGTGATCCTCTTGAAAAAGTGTTGTAATGAATATCATTGTGTCAATACTTGTATTGTGTCCACACTCACATAAATTTGCACTTACCATATGAATTCAGGGTTAATGAGCGGGAGGTATATTTGGCTGCCATTCGGCGACAGATCTTGTTGCTTTTATAATGGTAAGTCTTCTCCGGGCTATAATTTTTTTGTCTTTTGAGATAGTTTTTGATATTTTTCATGTAGATAGATCACTTCAGGACTATGTGTCATGAGCCATGATTAGTGACCTTAGACCTTGACCTTTGTCTCCAAGGTCAGATCATTGCTTTTCTAATGACAAGTAGTGTATCGGCTTTAACTTTTGTGTCTTTTAGATAGGTTTTTAGTATTTGGCATGTAGATTCATATGTTCAAGTCAATACGCCAAATACCAATGTTGGTTACCCTTGACCATTGGTTATTTGTCAAGCGTTTCTCTGCAATGGTAAATGATACAAACTTGAAATTTATCACAAGCTTTGTATTGTCATTCCATATTCTGGGATTTGTTTTCAGACATGTGAGCACTACATTCTGTTTATTTCTTGATAAGTATATGATTTTGTCCACATTTATACTGTGTCCATGCCTGTATTGTGCCCACACACATACACTGAAAATTGAACTTATTACAGCGGGGCACACAGAGATGGCTGCCATCTCTCCGATGTCTAGTTTGCACTATTTTCAAATTTTTTCCTTCTTGTCGAAACGGATATTAAAAGGCAACAATCAAGAAATAGAATAATATGGAGTTTAGTAGGTATATTGCAAAGACAATGCAACAAAAAATAAAAAGACACACAGATACAAAAGTTATAAAATTGCCAGGCATATACAGGCATTCTACATTGAATTCCGCTCAAACCGGTGCTAAGGGCAGACTTGAACTTACTATGAGGTATGAGTAAAGCTCATTGTTGAAGGCCTCATAGTGATTCAAGATGAAGAACAACAATAGAAGCGTTGTTCCCTTGCTTAGTTCTACTATGTATTTGTAGAAACTTTGTCTCATTTGCATTTACTCAATATCCCTTCATTGTTAATTTATTTGGAACTTTGTAGTTGGAAAGTATGACTTGCAAAATTGCATTTTATTATAACTGCTAGCCGCTACAACAATATATTATCTGTTAATTTTGCCGGAAATATTTAACCAGTTTTGGTTCACTATTGAGTGATATTTTGACTGCTTTTACCAGAATCAGTCGTTTTTGGCCTGAACATTTAATTACTGCGTTGCGAAGACTGTGCCATGTTGATTCTACGCTGATCAGTCTTTATCAAAAACTAGTTTTGACTGAAAATGTCGTACAGCGTTTGACCAACACCTTTCATCCACTTTCAGTCTTTACCTTTGTTGTAAACGAATAACCAGTGTTGAAAATATCTGTCAAGTCAGTCATTTCCAACTCAACCTCTGTAAAAATAGACTAGCCTGTGTTGAGAATGTCTGTCCAATGTCGAATCTGCGCTGAGCAGTCATTCCCATCACTACCTGTGTTGAAAAAGACCGATCTGTGTTCGGAATGTCTGTCCAGTGTTGAGTTAACACTGATCAGCCATTCTTACTGCTACCTAGTTTTCTAATTTAAACGCAAATAAAAAAAAAACGAAAAAAAAACAAGAAAAAAGAAATGGCTATCCATAACCGACATGGTTGCAACATTCTGATTAAGCACATAGCAGTTCAGCTGTGATGAAGCATTCCGCGTGAGGACTTAAAGTCTGTAACTCATATACTGAGCAAGTATTGCTCACCCGACAAATTGCTTTAAAGCACAATTTTCCCACAGAGTTCATTATTAAACTATTTTCCGCGATGACACTAGTGTACTATTGGGAATGAGAAATTATTGTAAAAGACGTTTTATACAAGATTCCGGGTGATTAGTTGGGTTTCAGTGAAAATGATCCAAATATGATTTTCCCGTAGGGCAAATGTTAAACCATCTCTGTAATGGCCATTTTGTGGAATTGGAATGTACATGAGCCATCTTTATAACACCCTCCCCTAGATAAATTTGCTTCAATAGTTCCAAAGCAGATGATTAAAATGATGTTGTACCCGTAAGGCAAAATATTAACCTAAGTTCCGCACTGATCGCCATGCTTATTATCAGATCGAATAGAAACTAGCCGTATCCTTGTCAAGAACGTTCTATGCAAAATTCCTGTAAAATATGGCTCATTTTGCTTCAGTTGTTTGAGAGGAGATGATCAGAATATGATTTTCCAAAGGGTCATTTTGAAACAATGTTCAGTGCTGGTGAGAATGGTTTTCTTCTGTCAAATCGAACCGAAAAGAGAAATCATCCCACATGGACATTTCCTTTATAATTCCAGTACAGAGCAATTGATAAAAATTACGTTTGTCCCATTGTTCAGCGCTGGGAGTAATGTTTTTGTCGGATTCAAACTAAATGAACAATCTTTATAAAGGACTTTTTGTTCAACATTTCTATTAATTTTATTTAAATTTGCTTCCATGATCACAGAGCGGATGATGAAATATAATCTTTTTCGATAGAGTTCATTGTTAAACTATGTTTGGGACTGGCAGTAATCTTATTTTATCAGATCCAATAGAAATGACTCTCTATTGAAAAAGACCTTTTTTTGCAACAATACTGTGAAATTTGCTTCAATAGTTTTAGAGCAGATACTTCAAAATGTTTTGCTATAGGGCTCAATGCTAAACTATTTCAGCGCTGATGAGGCACATTTTTGATCACATTCTTTCAAAATCAGCAATTTTATTGTAAAGATGTTTTGTAACATTGGGCTTATTTTTTGGCTCGCTGGTTTAGAGATGATTAAAATATATTTTACTATAGGGTCAATACTAAACTTGAATGTTTAACGCTGACGGTCATGTTTTCTTTTTCCGAATCAGGATGAAATGAGCAATCTTTTTAAAAAATCTTCTTTTCATCATTCCAGTACTGTTTAGTAAAATTTGCTAACATACATTCAGAGCAGATGATGAAATGGTGTTTTGCCGACGTATTCAATGTTTAGCTAAGTTCCTCTAGCAGCCATATTTTTGGTCGGATCGGAAGGAAGGGGAAATTTTTGTAAAGAACTTTTAGTACATCACTCCTATGAAGTTTGTTTCAATAGTTTCAGAGATGATGAAAAGGTGAATGTTTACGACGGACTACAGATGACCGATGACCTGTTATATCACATGCTTATACTGACACTTTGGGCCAGGTGAGCTAAAAAGCAATTATTTTAATAGACTCTTCTGAATTGTATGAAAATTTACATTCATTGCATTCCCAGTGGATAATACTGCAATGCATTGTACATGTACTAAGTTTGCCGTTCCCTCCTAACAAACCAGACTTTTTTTGTCAAAAGCACATATATACTAAGAGTACATATAAAACTTAGAAATTTATGCTTATATGTAGCTAAGATATGCCTCTGCATAACTTAAATATAGAGTTTAGTACAATATAGAAGAAGTCAAATCAGGTATAAAGATTTTTAATGTCTATCGACAAGCCAAACATAATTGAATGTGACATACCAACAATCTATACCAACAGCTCAGATTTTTTTTAATTAATCTAATCTTGTCTTGCTTAAAAATACTTTTAAAAGTAAAAGTATTGAAATATAAAGATTTTCTAGTATCCGAAAACTAATGGTGTTGCAATGGTAAAAATAGGGAAAAGGGACGACCACTCATGAGTCCGTAGAAAAAAATCCATTATATCATCACAGACTCCCATCATAACATGAAACTGGTTGTATCGAAACTCTTATTCTGGTGTTTGATCCAGTTTTGTGAAATGTAAAGCCAGAATATAATCCAGATGTTTATTATTTTGGACCTTTAAACAAATCCAGACTGTGTTCATATCCCGGAGTTTTGACCAGTAGTTGTTGGTGTTTTGACTTTGTGTCTATCTCCTCTGCAGATATAACCTTCAAATACAAAATAAAAACGATGTTTTATTTTACTTTATTTTACAAAATAAAAACGATGTTTTATTTTACTTTATTTTACAAAATAAAAACGATGTTTTATTTTACAAATTTAGACACACAGGAGATCGTTTAGATTACAAGTTTTTTTTCCTTCTCTTGCTACCAACTTCACTATTTAAATCATATTGGTAATTTGTTCTCTATCAGCTTTTGATTTAATCTGCTGAGAAACTACATTGACAGTAAATTTGGTATTTTGTTAGTTCAAAAAAATAAACAGAGCGGTGAAAACGCAAACAGTTTTTGATATAACAGTTTTTTTTACAATTTATGTCGCATCAGAGACAGATCGAGAAGAAAATGCTAACGATTGTTAGACTAGAAGGACAGAAAGTATGTAAGATGTAAATCAAGATTTAATTCATGCGCACATTATGCAGAAACTCAATTCACAGTAACTTCGATATTTTGTTATTTATTGCCACTGGGCCCATGCCACTGCTGATGGACTGTTAGTTCCCGAGGGTATTCACCAACCCAGTACCCAGTACTTCGGTGCTATCCCGAAAACCGATTTCATTTGAAAACAAATTTTGTTAAAACATAAGGAGTATCTCCCTCTTGCATAGTTCTGTCCTTAGCTATTTTTGCCTTCTTTTATAGATCCAATTGGATATTTGTTCTCTCTTCGCTTTTACATATTTCGGCTTATGGAATCCAAATGTTTGATTTGATTCGACTCAAGAGACTTAACTTGTCGAAATGGCCATATGCAAAAAGTAAATTTACACTAACTTCTGTTCTGAGTTATTTAATACGTCCCTTGCATTTTTTTGCAAATATTTCAAGCGAAGTCAAGCCAACAAACAAATGAAAGGTATAACATACGTGCATTTTCTAGCTTTGAGAGCGCAACAGAAAGTAACGATCCCCAATCTTGTAGTCCAATAATATTGTTGCAAAAATATGCTTCATCTTTTCTTTGTTATTAATCGGTCGAATTTTCCTACTAAGGAGGGCGAGAAATGACCAACGCTGTATATGTTGTTACAAACTGAGACTGGTCATTTATTTTGAATTTTTTAGATTCTATTGGTTATTATTTTCTCTGTCAGCTTGAACATGTATTTCGGTTAAAGACTTCTAAATGTTTTGATTTGATCTGCACTGAAAAGACATAAGTAGTCGAAATGCTCTTACACGGGAACTAAAAATAAGCAGTAACTTCGGTAATTTGTTATATATTCGAGATATCAGGAGACACTTACCCTACCTGGTCTCAGTTCTTACTTATAATCATTGGACATAAGTATTCGTGATTTCGAACATTTCCTGTGTATTTCATTTTGAAAAATTCTGCAAAGCTAATTTATTGTCAGATTTTCATAAAAAATGCACCATTAAAAAGAGCTTGACAATTACTATTATTATTAGTAGTTGCTTCCTATAATTTTCATTCAATTTGTGGTGCTGTATTTTTCTTATTGTCATGATTTAAAAACAAATGAAAATATCTTACTTCACAATTTACAATGGTTATTTAGGAAATTTGGACGTCGAAAATTTAAACTTGTCTTTAAATCATGACAATATCAAAACCATGACATAAAAATTATATGAAAATTATAGGAACAAATTGTTTGTCAAACCCTTTTTATTGGTGAAAATTTTATGAAAATCGGACAAAAAATAAGGCCAATACAATTTTCAAAGAAAAACCGTTTTAATGTAAAATGCGCTGTAAAATTTCAAAATCACGGATACTTATGTCCGATGACTGACATGACAGTGCTATTATCAGAGTTGAATTTTAACAGACTATGGGAGTTGAATCTCTTTATATTGTACACTTTGTCCTGATTTTACATGCCTATGCAGAAACATAATTTACAGTAACTTCGGTATTTTTTTATTTATAAAACGTAAATGGTATTTGTAGACGTTCGTTTTTATTTCATTCCTGCATTCTATGACTTTTAGTCATTCAGTTGTGAAAATTTTACATAGCAGAGCAAGCTTACTACGATATTGTCTCTAACCCTTCTACCTGGAATATGTTTTGATTTGGAGGTATATTGAAGACACTTATGTGATAGAATATTACGATGAAGCCTTGCCTTAACAGGCGGGGAAGTAGTTCACAAAAAATTGTCTCCCCTGTAAATTTGTTTACATGTCATCTCCTCAAATAAACAAAATGTGTGATGACACGGCCACGGTAAAAAAAAATCAAATTTCTTACATTTGCGTTATTTTTTACATTTCACATACTATGTATCGTATGCTGCAACAATCGCTGTATGGTACAGATATATGAGAAATATACAAATGTCGTTGATTAATTAATAAAACATTGTTTTAAAACCAACTCTATGTGATGGTCAAAACTATGATAATAAAGAAAAAAATTCTAGCCACCGTTACAGAAAATGGGCGGAAACAAAATTTAGGAGTATTATTAAGTATATAAATATACATCGTATAAACCATATGAAATTGATTTCTGTATATGGCCATTTTCAGGATCCACTTTTTCCAAGTTTTAAAGAAGGGAGAAAATGGACTTTTCATTATATTTTTAGCTCACGAGTGATTTGTACTCACTGTGAAATAAATATATGGGACAATTGAAGGAGCATGTATTACTTTTGGTATTTTCACTTCGTCAAATTTCAAGATTTTTTGAAACGTGTTAATTAGTATTTGAAGTGTAATATAAAGATGGTTACCATTTCGTATTCTTTTAGCGTGTTTTTTGACAGTTTTGTTTTCATACAAAGTTGATTCCTGAAAGAAACCTCAGTGAGAATGCATAGGAAATAAAAATTCGGTCGTGTTTAAGCTTTTATTCTAGAGAAACGCTACAAAGGGCTTACATAAAAAATTGCATATGGGATAACAGATTTATTGGCAATCTGTAAACAAAGTTTGGTCAAAATCTAAAGATGGCCTTTTTGGGGATCCACAGCGAAAGATAGACACTAAATTGATCTTTTTTCGCCGTTTTGGGCATTATATGCATCTGTACGTTCACCAGCGGTACTCTACTTTGTATTAATATAAATTAAACCTATAGGAATGAAAAATATTAGTATTTTTTTCATTAAAAATAACTTTTATAATAATGCACCTATGGTAAACAATCCAAAAATAAACATTTCTACCTCATTTAAACGAGAGACCAATTTCTTTTGTTCTATTTCATCTATTACACTTTCGCATATGGCAAAAGGGCCACAGAAGGAAAAAAAATCGAATGTCTCTGTGAATCAAAAAGACGTAAATGGGACTTGAAGCAGCCCAATTCTTTTTTGAGACGACAGTAGCAAGAAACTTGTGTATTTGATATAATAGAAAGCAATGTTGTAATGGAAGTGCTGTGATTTTTTTAATGATAAGACCATGCATCACAATAACAACAGCAACCAGTCAGCTTGACACAGAAGTCAAAGAAACCATCTAGTTATTTTATTTATTCGCAGTCCAGTTTCAAATGATTTGTCATTTAAATTGATTAGTTAATAACAAAGATACACCTTGTTAATTTGCAGGAGAGCGAAATTTGTCAAATATAAGTATAAATAAAAATTAGGTATATATACAAACTAAAAAATTGTCTCTTTCATGCGTTACATAATTACAAATAATAAAAGGTACCCTGCCTCACGTTTCTATCTATCCTAAGCCCTAGAATATTATATTATAATAGTTTTTTTTTTGCATATCAAATTAATTAAGTAGGTAATGCGGATTATCGAGGTTTGGCCAAGAAATATCTGTAAGACTTTCTCTGTAATCTGCAAGCTAATGACAATGTATTACTTCATATTTCCCGAAAGCAGCTGCATATTCTAATATTGTCGACTTACTTCTAATTCTTATTAGGTTGCATGCACCCAAGTCGTGGCCCAGAACAAAAATATTAAATGATTTCAAATCTGCAAAATTGCTACCATTCGTCTTTGAAATGCAGTATACAAAATGTTTATTTGGTATATAGCAGTGCAGATGTAGCACCGAATGAAGAGCAAGCACAAAGACAAACTCAACTCGTATTTTTGAGTCGGTTTTTAGGATTTTATCTATACTTTTAAATAAAAGTATTGATTGTAATTAACCAAAACGCTTTTGTCCGAGTTCATTAAAAAATAGTCAATATTTCGTCTCAGCCTCTCGATTCAACATATTGAAGTCAAAGTTCTTGCTATTGCATACAACCCAAATGTACCTTTTCAACCCCCATCACCAGGCTTTATCTGAAGTCAGTCACAAGAATTCCTATAACATAAGTATTAACCCACCTTGATTTCAAACTAATCAAATATTTTTCTTACATTATTCCAAATGGATTTACTATTGTCGAGCGCTGGAGAGTCGGACCCAATATGTTTTTTGAACAGCATTTATGTCTTTCAATCATGGATGGAAACACTTCTGTTTTGCCCTTACCGCAAGGGAAAATTTCGAAGGAACTGCTGTATACTGGTTTGATTCAAAATTATCAAATGTCGTTCAACATCTCTCTCAAAAGAAAAAAATTATTAGAAGGCAGAGGAAATCGTCTTCAAATATTTTCTGTAAACTTCAATTGGGTAGTAGCACCCGTTCTTACAAAACCGGCTTGAATGCATGCAAGCTTTTATTTCTCAGACGCGAAAAGCGGTATGCGAATAATTACAGAGTACAATAAAATGGTGAAGAATATAATGTAGTGAGTATTGAACATGAATTATATACAAAAAATGTATGAGGCGTGTACATACTCAATAATGAGTAAAGGAAGTTAGTCATATGACCACATTGTTAATATTGAATCACAGTCAGTAAAAATTTACAGAATTAAGCTAAGTTATATATAACTTAACATAATTAGAATTCAACAATTTTATCCCTTAAAATTACTAAAACACGACCGAAAGAAGATGCTCATATATAAAATGGTATTATTCAAATGACGACTAAGAGTATACAAGAAGAACAACAAAATTACAATAAAAACGTTGTTCCTTTGTTTGTTTTTACCATGTTTTTGTAGAGACTTTGTCTCATGTGCATTTACTCCATATCCTTTCCTTCATCATGTATACTTGAACGTTTTTAAATAAGTTAAACAATACCATCTTCCTAAATCAAATTAATGCAATGTTTGGTCCGGCTGTATAAGTGCCGCTTCCCCCACTTTGTGGTGGAGGTCAGCTCATCTCAACGAGTTTTCATGATCTGACCTTTGGCGATAACGCGGCACAGTATGTCTCTTTGAAATTATTCGTCTTGACTACTGATCCCAGGGTCAAGTACAACGGAGATTAACTGATGTGTGCCATACAAATTGAATTTTGCCTATGTGCCTTATGAATATTGCTTATGTGCCAATGAATTGAATATTGCTTATGTGCCAATGAATTGAAAATTGCTTATGTGCCAATGAAATGAATATTGCTTATGTGCCAATCAATTGAATATTCCTTACGTGCTAAGGAAATGAATATTGCTTATGTGCCAATGAAATGATTATTCCTTATGTGCCAATCAATTGAATATTCCTTACGTGCCAAGGAAATGAATATTGCTTATGTGCCAATGAATTGAATATTGCTTATGTGCCAATGAAATGAATATTGCTTATGTGCCAATGAAGTGAATAGATAATTGATTACGTGCCAAAGAATTGAATATTGCTTTTGTGCCTAATTAATTGAATATTGCTGATGTGCCTAATGAATTTAATATTGTTCTATAAATAGAACGCTTCTTTTGTGCCGAATGTTCAAAGCGAACATTGTTTGTGCAAATAATGAACTGTTTGATGTGTGCAAATTAATTTAAAGGAGTTATACAGCCGCGACCAAAAACATTGCCAATGTTAATAAATAGATAATAAATTAATTGAATTTCATGCATTTTTTATTGGTATATAAAACTTAAAGAGAGGATTAAGTCATCACTTAGTGTTTCGTCGTTAAATTAATCGATTGGTTTTAAACATCACCACTGGGTTGAAATTGAACATCATGTATCTATTCTATGTATTGGTTTTGTAGCTGTTGTGCTATTGTTTTCCCCGATAATAACATCTATTCGCCTTCTCGAATAGATTGATTTATCGAGAAACAAGGTATATATGTAAGAGTTGTTGCTCTTTTCGCATGCATATGCTAAATGAACTATTTGATCAGCTTGAGAGTTAAGCGAGTTATCTCCCATCTTCGATATATAAAGATCCCGTCTGAGAATTTCCGGCCTTTCCTCCCCGGCATCAGACAGGTACGCATCAATACATACCCGTTACAAACAGTCGCAAACTCAATAAAACCCAACCCTTGATCCCACCCTATATTTTGCTTTGTTAACAAAATTTCTGCTGCTGCTTGATTTGTATTTTCAGGAATGTGGAAGTGTGGAAGGTCTTGTTTTGTCACTTCAACCAAATGATGATTTCTGGGTGTAGACGAATATGCGAAAACAGGAAGAGCTATATGAGCAGTACTTGGAAGGAAGAACACAATGCATGCAAAGAATGTGAGTAGTTAACTATGGGGAAAAGTCGTAGGTTTTCAAAAATCGT